>JAHDVE020005499.1:0-93774 GCA_022606495.2 Halesus radiatus
CATTGCTCGGGGTTATGAATGGTTTTGAGTAAAGTTTGGGGTGTTGATATGTTACCCCTACCCCTACCTAAAACTGCTCTCTAAACCTTCCCGGCACTAATACGAACAAAGTGTGCTATTTTCAGCGAAACCGGTCTAGTAATTTTCGAGAACATCGAGGACAAACAAAAAAACTTACATTGATTTTTATATTTATAGATAATAAAAGGATACTTGTGTTAGTGATATTGTCACTTTTGAATTTAAAAACTTTTTTTTTATTTCATTTTATTTAGTGTAGAAATTTTTTGTAGGAAGTTTTACTTTTACTTTATCTGATTTGTAAAGGCACTTCTAAAAACCAGCTGCCTTCCGGCTGCGGAATGTATAGCTGAGCAGCGATATTTTTGTCAATTGCTCAAATTATTTACTTTATTTTATTTTGCTATTATTATAATCGTCGGTTCATTCTTAGTTGTTCGAAACAATTTTTTTTTTTGAAGATTGATCGTTCTATGTGAAGAGAATGCTTCATTTTTAGTTGATCATATGACCTTGCAAACCTCCTGGCCAACCGCCTGACATCCAGAAAACCTTTTCGGACTGAAGGCGAAAGAATGAATCCCCTGAAGAGGCGTAGCGAATTCAGTGGCACACCTTGGATGTGAAAAACCCTATTGTAGACCCTCCGATTAAATTGATAAGGTTTCTAAACCCACATTCGGTGCAGTCACAGCCGTAGTGCATATTCAAACAACAGAACACATGGTAGAAGAATGTCCCCTTCATCGGTTTCCCTATGGCACATCTGTGCTGACACAAGTAACTCACGATGCCGTGGACTGGCTAAATAACCTCAGCATCCCAGTCATCCACTATATAAGGAAGAAGGACTCAATTATATTATGGGAATTCAAACCATCTAACAATACTATGTTCTGGCAGATAAAAATAACTCACATTTTTCGGAAGACTCGATAATATAACCGGAAAAACAACATGAACTGATACAATTAAGAAAATAGTCGTAAATGTTTATTAAAGAAAATAAAATGTTTTATCCTTTTGTAATATTGTGTTGGAAGACAATGACTCTCAATGTTAACATTCCGTTATCATGCCATGTCGTTTAAACAAGAAGCTAGTGGAATTGCCTTTTATAAAAAATAGCCCTGGGCGAACCACAATTTATTTTATTTACATACCTAAGAAAAACAAACTTATTTTTCTCAGTCACGTATTAGGGTGGGCTTGTATGGAGATATTTTTTGTCCATGGATAATACAAGCAATGAAGATGGGAATTGAAACATTACTAGCATGGAAATGCATGCACTAATTGTCGCCAACATTGTTACGTTCACCCACACTACTGCAAATTGCACCTACACACATCGGCGCCCCACCTTTGTATAACTTGTATTGGATCCGCCGCTTTTGATAGCATGTAAAGGTTGGTCGTAGCTCAGCAACAATCGTAAAGCTTTCATGCCGATTCTCCCTTTGTTTCTATTATCTATAAGTCTGCCGACCTCTTGCACTCGGCAAGTGATACACAGCCTGAGGCCCGCGAACCCGTTTCGGCCCGCGACTTTTTTAGTACGATCTATTTTTAAAAAAATCTAAAAGACAAAAAAACAATAATTATATTTATAATTTTTGATATAAAACTTTTTTTATTTTATTTCATTTTATGAGAGTGTAGATATTTGATACAACATTAACTTTATATAATTCCTACAAGTACTGCTGAAAACCATCTGCACTCCGGGCTCCGAAATATATAGTTGAGCAGTGAAATTTTTGTGAATTACATTAGCTATATAATATGTTAAAATAAAAAATATAACTCAACAACTTATTGACAAACGAACGTTTTTATATATTTTTTTATCTTTGAATTAAATATTAACAACTCTCAAGTTGAAACATGAAACCGAAAAGACATAGAAAACAAAAAGGTAACGGCAAGAGCTGGGACTGAAACCCAGGACCTCATGGTCTGTCCTGAACCTTTCGCTGTAATCCACTGAGCTACCTATAGCTATCCCGATCCATCCCGTCATCCTTATCGGTATCATATCTCTATTTCTAATGAACAGTCAATATCATCTTCAATTAATTAATTTCCACATATTTTTGGCTGGTACTTTTTTATCATGACAAGATTCTGCTCGAATTTATTTGCATTCATTACATAGTGTCTCAAATATACCTGTCCGAATTTATTTGCATTCATTACATAGTGTCTCAAATATATACCAGTCCGAATTTATTTGCATTCATTACATAGTGTCTCAAATATACCTGTCCGAATTTATTTGCATTCATTACATAGTGTCTCAAATATACCTGTCCGAATTTATTTGCATTCATTACATAGTGTCTCAAATATACCTGTCCGAATTTATTTGGATTAATTACATAGTGTCTCAAATATACCTGTCCGAATTTATTTGCATTCATTACATAGTGTCTCAAATATATACCAGTCCGAATTTATTTGCATTCATTACATAGTGTCTCAAATATACCTGTCCGAATTTATTTGCATTCATTACATAGTGTCTCAAATATACCTGTCCGAATTTATTTGCATTCATTACATAGTGTCTCAAATATATACCAGTCCGAATTTATTTGCATTCCTTACATAGTGTCTCAAATATACCTGTCCGAATTTTATTTAAATGGTGCTTTATTTTTATAGGTGTTATTATTATTCGACTAAACAAAATACCAAAAAGGTTACGGTAGTAAATATTCAACGATTTCCGCTTTGTTTTGCACGGGGGTTTGGCCACAAACTTTAGATTTTTGCATGTTTTAAATAAGCCACCGAAAATAACACTTTTTAGCAAATTCGTAAAATGACAGAATTTATTGGTTTCACCTGAAAACCATAAAACTTTTCGCTTTCTTTATACCCGCTTTAATCGATATTTTCGGAGGATGCGCTTTCAAGTATTGTTTTTGACAACACTATACCATAAGTAAGAGAAAAGGCTCTTCGTACTTAATAGTACCGATTTCCGGGAGCATGATCAGATGTTTAACGTTTTCCGTTTTGTTTTACAAAAAACGAAAGGATTTTTCTACGAATCATCTATTTTGAATCACTCACAGAAAATTACAAGCATTTGTTATTTAATAATTCAGAATGATGGAAAAACAAGATCATTTATCGATTCGGTCTTAGAGTCACAAAATTTGCTCCTGCGGTGCTTTGTTTGCCCATTCTTTGATTTATCTATAGAAAACTTCCTGTTGAACCCCTCGAGTCTTTCAATAATAAATGATATTTTTTCTTATTTGCATGGTAAACTTTAACGTAAACGCAATAAAAAGTGTGTTTCTCTCTCTTTCTAACACAATTTAAATCATACACATTACTATAGAACAAAATGAGACAACATCACTTTTATGGGTGTGTTTCAGGCTGGGAGAAATATCTCCCCAAAAGACTCTACGGCTCTTTGTTTTCTGAGAGAAATATCTCACAAAAAGACTCGAGGGGTTAAAAAACGACAACACCGACTGCAAAGTTAATGATGTCAAGCTGTTGGTATTGCAAATATTTAAATTGTTCCTCCGGCTAAAAAGGTTATGCATCGCAGCCCTAGTAAAACAATAAAAAAAGGATTTTTTTTGGAAGCGTAAGCCGGTGGTAGAGAAGGATCGTTAAAAAAATTGAGATCAGTATTCGTTATTCGATATTTTTGACACCAAAGGTATCGAAATATTTGACGGTCCACCCTAGTGTAGTGTTCTTAAAGTATTATTTCCGTTTATATTGAAATCTGACCTTTTTCTTGAAATAAAGCCAAAAACCCACAAGGAATAATATGTTCTTGGTTTAATATAACAGACTTTTGATCCTACTTTATCGTAATGAAAAATACCTGTATGGACTGAAAAGGTACAGTTGTTCATGTTCTTATTTCATTTCATTAAACCTCTTTTTTATCTTTCAACCGAACTAAGATGATGACGTTGTTTCATCTCCTTAAAACTAACAAACTATCTATCCGTTTCCCGTAAGGCTCAGCAGAGGGGATGGCACGCCACGCATTTTTGTTCTGGTATGCATTCCTTTCTTCGTCTATATTCGTATGTGCTCTTCTGTTACTCTGACTCTTACATTATTATGTATCGCTCTTGTAACTTAAAAAAAATGCATCTGCGTTTCTCATGTTTCGAAAGAACAGTTTTGAAGTTTAGGGGATTTTTCAAATATTTGTCAACAATCGAACAACTGAAATATTTTGGTGTTTTCTTAATATATATCTTAATATATATTCAATGGAAGAAGTAAAAAAGATAATTAATGAAAATAAAACAATAACTTTGTTTATAACCACGAGAATTTTATTTATTTTTTTTACGACCGACCGGTTTCGCTTAACATAAGCATCTTCAAGGTACAAAAATTAAACTGTTTATGTCTAACCACAAAGTGACTGCTTTCTATCAGAAAAAAAGAAAAAAAAAAGATAATTAACTTTTTTCGAAATTTCCTTGTTTTTTTCCCTTAGAAAAATATTTTAATTTATTTTTCCACCTACAGATACTGCACTTTACCCTGTATAATGGTTTGTCATTGTATATTATTACCAGCTGATGTATGTCCGGCCTTGCTCGGGAATTTTCACTTGCCATTAGGGTGCCATAATTGATTTGACAGCGACAGTAACTATCTTCAAATAAAGAAACATTCATTTGAATATTTTATTTCATACCAAACGTTTATTTTTTCAAAATATATCTAAATCATAAAGTTCTCAAGTAGGTACCTACTCGTGTTTTCCATTTTGAAACTATTCTACCCAAAAAAACTTTCGAGTTTTGAATATGCAATCTGTGGCTAACCAGAGTGTTATATCTATGGGGTGACCTAAATAAAACATGGCGGGTTCAATGTTTTTCATACTAATTTTAAAGCGTTATAGCAACAGTTTTAAATATTGGATTTCATTCAAACTACTTTCTAAACCTTTCCGGCTCTAATAAAAACAAACTGTGCTATTTTCAGGGAAACCGATTAAGTATTTTTTTTTAATCGAGGACAAACAAACGAACAAACTTACATTGATTTTTTATTTATATAGATTATTTTGAAATACCTTTCTGAGGTGCTGTTTTAGAAAATGTGGTCGTTTTGAAAAAGAAAAGCAATATATGATAATAACATAGAGGCCAGATGAATAGCAGACGTTGTCTTTTTCATAACATCGGATATTTATGTATTTTAACTCAAAATGGCGATTTTCGCACGTATGGATCTTTTGCATTACATGAGCGATATGATGTACTTGATCATGCCATGTCTTTCTAGGGCGTACTATCTTATTCTCTCTTCGTTTTTTCGGTCTCCAATCCAATTTTAGTCTTCTACTGTATTCTTAAATCCACCTTTTAGAAAATGTAAAATTTTGTTGAAATCATTCAAATTTTCAACGTTTCTTTCCTTTAGAATCTTCCACTACACTCAATCTAAAATTTACCTCTTAAAAAATGTCCTCCACCATACAGATGAACTTCTAGCGTGGAGGAGAATACACACCAACGTGTATTAAAAGAACATGCTTAATTGAAACCATCCGTTTGTTCCTTTTGAATTTTAAGCAGAACGCTTCCAGTTATGTCACATCGACTTTGTTTAGGAAAAAGACAGTAAACCATTTTTTTACTGAAGAAACAAAAAAATCTTTAGAGGGAGTTTTCATGATAAATTTTGAAGATTTTTATCAGAAAAGGGGAGGGCTGATGGTTAATAATTAATATTATTTCGCATAATGTAAGTACTATGATTTCAAAACGTCATGTACTGGGTAGCTGAAAACCTACTATTGTACATTGTCATTCCAACACGGTCGTATGCCTAGTGGGACGGAAAACATACCAAACAATAAAAAAACGTTAAAGGAAAATATAAAAATAAAATTTTATAATAAATAAAAAAACAATTGGGATTTTGTTCATCTTAACCCATAAATTATTACAAAAAAAACCTTTAAATCTTAGGGATTTTCCTTGCCACCATTCCATTAATTCAGTTGCTTATATCTCTTTTACATGTATACTTGACTTTTGCATATTTTTTTTTAGTGTGAAGTATTTGTAAAAATAATAATGAATGGGGAAAGAATGTAAAAGAAACTATAATGTTTATTCTTCGAGTGTTTTCTAGAACCGTTTTGATTGACAAATCTTCTGGTAATCTGATGATTTCAATCTGCCAATCAATGTTTCATTTTAAAACAAACAAAAAAACATGTTTTTCGACTAAATACACACGAATTTAGATCAATTAATTAATTAAAGAAGAAAAAAAATGATTATAACTCCTTTTTTATTCCGTAAAATTGCAATTTGATCACGAGGACGCTATCTTAAAAATTTTGAAGATGTAATTCCTTCGACTCCACATAGTTGAAAAATCTTTTCGGTTCGGCTGCTTGCTTATTTTACTTACCAAAATTGAATTTAAAGTTTTTTTTATGTTTTTATATAAAACAGAAATAGAACTGTATAATGTAATAATAAAATAGCGACTAATGGCGGTAAATGGGGGCTTGTTAGTAATTCAATTCCGTTAGTAGGTAATTGAAATCGGTTCATTTTAGATTTACATATAGATTTTTCGTTGCCGAAAAATAAAACAAATCATAATAATTGAGGCACGAATATGGATTAAGTCGTTTTTCCTAGCCGTGTACTTATTTCGAAATTAAAAATAATAAAACTGATTTTTTTCTAAGAACTAGAATGTCGTGGCATGGAAGCCTATTCTAGTTCCTTTAAGGAAAATTCCTTATCCTTTTCCTCAAGCTTAAAGACTTCTTGTTTAACGGCGGTTCCGGTTCTCTCGGATGACACCTATCAGCTGTTATCCAGCGTATGACATTCATTAAAAATATAAATTTTTGTGTAGTTTTAACAAAAGAAAAACTGTACTAATGTAAAAAATAATGTTCATTTTAAATTAACAATGTTAATTACAAGTTTAAAGTCTCAATTACAACTTAAAAGTGTTAATTACAAGTTAAAAGTGTTAATTACAAGTTAAAAGTGTTAATTACAAGTTTAAAGTGTTAATTACAAGTTAAAAGTGTTAATTATAAGTTAACAGTGTAACAAATAAAAATAATGCACGATGGCTGGCGGCGGCATAGATATACCGCCATAGATTTACCACGGCGACAAATGTCACTTTTAGAAGTAATGACAGAATAAAAAAGTCATTTCTATCTAGTGAGGTAGGTACCTTTTTACAAAACGTAATTCTTCTTTAAAGGGCATATGTACACTATTTAAATTTAAAATAAAATAAAATATTATAGAGCATTATAATATAATCTAAATGTTTTAAAACGCTGTACTTCAAAACCGTTTTAAAAGTGTTTTAAATAATAGCATAACAATCTGTTTTGGATTTTTTTACTTTGTCTCTCGGAAATTCCGCACTTAGCAAGAATTCCACCTAAGGAAAAGGCTAAGAAATTTTCTTTAAAAAGAATAAGAATAGACCTCCTCATTCCCCTTTTCAGTGTATTTATCGGGTGGTCGAGATAACAATTAGGTTAGAAAGTTGGTTTTACAAAACTTGAGAGATATTGCTTATTTTGTAAATACAACCAATATATTTAATCATTGAAGAAGATAATATTAACACATCCCAAAATGAACCACGAAACCGAAAAAACAACAGAAATTAAAAAGATTTCAGTCGCATCTGGGACTTGAACCCAGGACCTCTACCTATCCGGGGTAACCGCTTAACCAACTTAGCTAATGAGACCAGTTCAATTTACGCCATTTACACCGATATCATACTTCAAGTTCAAGACTTGTTAATATTATCCTCCATTTTTTTTATAAATCCCATATTATTGGCTGCTATCCTTATAACTTGAAGTATGATATCGGTGTAAACGGTGTAAATTGAACTGGTCTCATTAGCTAAGTTGGTTAAGTGGTTACCCCGGATAGGTAGAGGTCCTGGGTTCGAGTCCCAGATGCGACTGAAATCTTTTTAATTTCTGTTGTTTTTTTCGGTTTCGTGGTTCATTTGGGATGTGTTAATATTATCTTCTTCACTGATTAAATATTCCAATTAGGTTTACAAACTTCAATAAGTTATCAAAAATAAATTAAACAATCAATATAATATACATCTGTATAGCCTTTCTTCACCCACCCTCCTCAGAGATTTAAATTCAAATGCTTTAAGTCAGCTTTCATTCTACTTCTGTTTCTCGCATAACTGCCATCAGGATTGGTGTCAAAACTTCCTTGTAGACTGCTAGCCTCTTTTCCTTTGAAAACTTCATATTAGCTTAGTTGTCTCTATATACTTCTCTGATATATTCATTCCCTACTTTGAATAAAGTGGAAACATGACCGTAACAAAAGCTTTTGAAATGTAAACTTGAGGCTTTGATATAAGGATATTTCGTCGCGCATTCGCGTAAGGAAATACTTCAGATAATAGAAACAAAGAGATGGGAACTTGAACCATCACAATTATGAATCTACACGCAGTAAAGTATCGCTAACATCGTTCACCCATACAACTGCAATTTATTAAATATAAATATATATTTTTATTAAATACGAAAATTTGTAAATGACAGAATAGAAAGCGGTAAAAAAACGACGTTTTGGAAATGAAATTGAAAAAGGAAAAGAACGTCATAAAATAAATTATTCAGTTTCTAAGAAACACAAAAAAAAAACAAATTATAAATGTATACAAAAATAACGTAAAATCTAATCACTAAATAATATCCGTTGTAAATCTAAGAATATGAAAATAATATATCAGGGATAGGGAGTTATAAATAACCACGCAATAATTTTTTTCTGATACGAATTTACTAAATTGTCCTGATGATAAATGGAAAACATCAGCGTATGAAAAATGAGTGTTTTATATAGTTAGTTTTTGATGGTATGTGGAATGGTTGATTTAAGCGTGTGTTTCGTAGTGGAAAATGGAAATGGAAATTTTCTAGAAGGTAGTAATTGTCAACAATGTTGTTAATGATTTTGTGGAGGAATTTTTGGTCGGATACATTTCGGCTATCTTCTAGTGATGATGAATTATGGAACACAAATTTTTGGGGTGGTCGGTAGGACTTGAAATTTAAGTGTATGAGAGCCTTTTTTTACATTGTTTTGCGGATTCCAAATCACTGGTCCAAATTCAAATATTGAAATAAACAAATGCACGACTTTCATTAGCTGCGCCGCTTTAATAGTCCTTGCAGTCTGGTCGTAGCTCTCTGATAATGGGAGTGCTTTCATGCCGAATCTGCCTTTCTTTCTGTTATCTATTAAAATATCATTTGGGAGGCGGGTATGGGTACCGTTGCCCCAGCAACCATTCATTGCATAACCAACACATCTATCGTAGGTTATACCAAGTGGTTGGCTACGTTTGGCTACTTAGCAGGGGTGCGTGGGTTCATGAGGTGAGGTTTTTCCGTGTTGACCTCTCCAACTGGACTTTCTTCACCTATTGCATTGCACCACAGTGGGAGGGAATTAATAAGTACGTCTCTCTTAGACACACTGACCCTTAGATTCCCAAAATGCCTTTTTTTCTTTCATGAACTTCCTCTCCTCCCCTTCCTTAAAAATACTCCCCACATAGCATCCCCAAAGATGACATAGTCCCTGAGGGAAATCAATTTCTTCAGAGCCTCCTGTGTAAAAAAACATTGCGTTCACGACAGCAATGTTCAAAACGAGATGTATTGTCAGCATAGTTAAAAAGTCACTCTAAAGAACAAATCGCGTGAACTCCCAAAATGAAGACTCGTACCCAGGACCTCGTGATCTATCCGGCACCTGGATTCGAGATATTTACCGATAAGGACGACGGGATAAATTAGGGTAGCCCTAGCTTAGTGGATAAGAGTGCAAAGTTCTGGACAGACCATGAGGTCCAGGGTTCGAGTCCCAGCTGCTACCGTTAACTTTTTCATTTTTGTGTTTTTTTCGGTGTCGTGTTTCATTTTGATAGTTTCATTTTTTTTATTAGTTTCTATTTAAAGGTTTTACATGTATGTGACTTTAGTTATAATGCCCAAGTACAAAACATAATTATTAGAACAGTAAGTAAGTACAGCATATTATTACAACAAAAGTACAAAGTCAGCTTTCACAGTCCTCCTCACTAGGGAGAACTGTTCTGAGGAAGTTCTGATATTATCTTCAATGATTAAAAAGATATTACAATAAGGTTTATAAACCTCATATACGTTTAAGTAAGGCTTATAAGCTTCAATAATTTAATCTAAAAAAATTAACGAAATAATATTAAAAATAAAGTTTTAGGTCGTAATGGCTGGGGAAAAGATATTCGGCAAAGAAATGCTTAACCCCATAGAAAAAACAATCCCCGAGAGTGCTTTCTTCGCCGGAAATAATCTCTATGTGTCGGGAGTTGATAATATATTAAGTCTATAATGTTTACCGACCTCCGATAAGGAATAAACACCAAGGAAAAATAAGGATGTGTGTAGATTTAGGAAAATCAAATTCTTAAAAGGCAGATTTTATTTTTAAAATAAATTCCATATTTACACTTGTATTTTTTAACATTTTTTTTCTTATTAAACAGCAGAAAAATATGTATAGAAAAAAAACCATAAAATAAAGGTATTGGAAAAGGTATTGGTTTCCATTCAATTCTAGGTGGAAGGCATTTCTAGTGTGTATTATTTATTCTATGGAAAAAAAGGTATTGATGTTTTATCTAAAAAAAATTATAGTTAAGCCGATATATCAATTTTCAACAGCTAATTCTGGAAATGATGATCCAATCTCAAAACAGTTGCGTAGATTTAAGGATATTAGTCAATAAAATTTTAATTTTTTTTTCAGATGGTCCAGTACAAGGTTCGAGAGTGTTTGCTGCATAAAAAAATAACAGATTTTCTGCAGTTAAAACTCGGCACTTAACAACGCCACTTTGTAAATTCCTAATACCTATACATATATATATATATATACAAACAATACTAAATCAATTATTTTAGTAAGTATTTCTTATGGAATTTTAATGACTAAAAGCTGAGAAATTTTCTCAATTACCCGTTAGAAAATACGGACAATTCATTTGTAGTATTGCTTGTATTAGCAAATTAACAAGGTTGTATTTTTGAGGGTCGACCCTTTAGTTAGATTAATGATTACATTAACACAATCAATAAAATGTTAAATTATATTTGTACTCGCGGTATCACGGTGTTGGCGTGGTTAAATTTTTTTTAATTATATATAGCACTACTATTAAGTTTTGGATTTCGTGACCACTCCGACTGTAACGCTACCTATATAGGATAGACTGGAAGGGCTTTCTCAAATAGATTCAAAGAACTTATACGATGTTATAATAATAAAAACACTTTTTCAAAATTCGCAGAAGATCTCTTAGTGAATAATCACGTTTCGCTTGACAACAACAAGCCTAAAACTTTACATATGGAAAGAAAGGCTCATATTTTACTGGAACAATTATAGATAAACAAGCGAACTAATGATCGAAATGTAAGGTTAATAAATAAAATGATTAATTAATGATTAAAATAAAATGATTACTTGAAAAATTTCAAATTAATAAAGGAATGTTTCTAATATAACATTATTTAAATTTAGAAAGGAAAATTATTTATTCCCCACTTCTTAGTATTTTTACAAAACCTAAACAATATAACACAAGTCAATAACTTTCATGTCATTATAAATAAATTGTGGGGAAAACAGATTCCAAATGTAAGTACCTCACAGAATGGAGAATCCATTATCACATTTTGTTTCTCAGAAAATCGGATTAACCGGTAATAAATCGTTTTAGGCACCATAAAAAACTTAAATTCGGTTAGGGTAAATAGAGTTATACGAATAAGTTGTCTCAACGTAGCCTACCCACAGTTTGAAAACGGACTTGAACGATGAAACAGCTGTCATATTAGTAAAATAACTCAAATACTTGCATAACTTAATAATAAGAATATTAAAATTTGATTTACATTCAATAAAAAAAATAAAAAAAATTTTTTTTATGGAGTTCTATCAATTAAACACAAAAACAAATCATTATTATAATACTTGTTTACTGGTATCTACATTTGCAATGCATTTCATATAACTTCACTTTAATAAATTCTGTTATGTGCTGAAGAAAACTATTTATTACTCATATCAATAATAACGTTTGAAAACGAGAACTCTTACCACAGTGCCACTGGGGTCATCATAACCCATATGATTTATGCAAATTTCGGCTTGAACCCTTGGTTTTCAAACAATGAGCAAACCATAAAAGAGTTGAAAGAACAAACAAAACAAGAGGAAGAGCAAATTTTCCATCACAAAAGTACGTTACCTTTACTTCAGTCTCCTGTTTTAAAAAGGTCTCCAGTTCAATTTTTAAGTGGTCATATATTATTACACACGTAGTACATAACATATATATATCTAGAACACAGGCTATTATTCTCCCCTGCCGTCCGGCTGAAAATTAGTCCCAAGGGATGAAAAAACCCCTGAAAAGGGCTTCCTTTTATTTTTCTCTTATACAAATCTAAAGCATTGTAAATTATGGAACTTCCACGGAAATTCCCTAGACACGATAGCCGTGCACCTCTTTTCATTTGATAGATTTGGAGAGTAAATAATATATATTAGTGTAGAAAGGTTTTATATTGGATTGAAATTAAATTAACGCTAAATGTAAATCAAATTTAATAATGTCATTATTAAGTTCGACAGGGTGCGTCAGCATAACTTCCTTTTTGGTCTCGTTCAAAAGGGGCAACTATAAAGTTCTCTCTCGACATGGTTTAGTCGCCATCATGCATTGGAACAACACACATCATGTGAGGAGCGTATGTTCGCCGTTGAGGTCTACTTTTCGAGCGGATTTTCTGTGATCACAACCCACCCAACAAACAAAACATGCGCTACTGGGGTGACAACAATCCTCAAGAATTGCATCAAAAATCCTTGCATTCACCTAAAGTCATAGTGTGGTGTGCAATTTCCTCAAGTGGAATTATTGTTCCCTGGTTCTTTGAGGAAAATGAAGTAACAGTGACAGTGAATTCAAACCGGTATGTAAACATGGTACAGGATTTTTTTTCCCACCGATAGATGAGTTGGACTTAGGAGACACTTGGTTCCAACGAGTCGTTGCAACGGCACACACTGCAAGAGCATCGATGGTTGTTTTGAGGGAACACTTTCCAGAGCACCTCATCTCAATTAGGGGCGATTTGGAGTGGCCGGCCCGCTCTCCCGATTTGTTCCCTTGGGATTTTTTCTATTGATTTTTGTGAAATCCCGTGTTTATGTAAATCGTCCAAGGACTCTACAAGATTTGAAGACCAACATCCAGGAAAAAATTGCAAGTATAACGCCTGATATGCTGGCAAGAGTCATGACAAATGCCAGAAATCGGTTTACTCAGTGTAAAAAGTTCAAAAAATAATTTAAACAGACTTTAGGTTTGTGCCTACGTTGTAAAAAACGAATAAAAATTTTCTGATTCCTAGATTAAGTTTTATTAAGTTTTGAAAAAAGGGAAGTTATGCTGCGGCACACTGTACAAGTATTTTAGTTTTTATTATTGTGACAGCTGTATCGGCGTTCAATGCCATTTTCAAACTGAGGTAAATCCACATTCGACGACTTACTTTTATGATTTTATTTATTCCAATCCAATTCTAATTTGGACGGTGTTTAAAATGATTTATTACCGCTAAAACCGTTTTAGTTGGAAAATAATTAAAACTCTTTATTCTGTTATAACGTCTTTTCCAGTATTTAAATGACAATGTTTTCTTAAATGATTCATTTAAATGTGTTATATTATTTTGGTAGTTTGAACATACTGAGAAGTGGCGAATAGAAAATTTTTCTTGCTTCATTAATTAATGTTATATTAGGATTATTAGTTCGTTTATTAAATTCCAATTTATCAATTAAATTTAATCTAAAACCCTTCTATATATAAAAGTTTGGGCTCACTGTTAAGCGGGACGTGATTGTTCACTAAAAAATGCTCTGCGAATTTTGAAAAAGTGCTTTTATTATTATAACACCGTATCCTTTCTTTGAATCTAGTTGAGAAAGCCCTTCCCGTCTGCCCGATATATAATAAAAACATTATTAAATTTTATTTACATTAAATTAAAAAAAAAAAAAAAAAACAAAATAAATTGAAAGGAATTCTACGAATTAAACACAAAAAAAAATAACACGTTTACTTCCACATATTTATTGTAGGAGTCTGGTTTTCATCAGGGGAGGGTTTTGTATTTAAACTTTGAGTGAACATAGATTATGTCGGCCGACCGTTCCAAACGAAGATAAATATTGAAGTGATTGGAAAAGAGAGACATTTACATTTTATATATATTTACAGGGTATATCAGGATGCACACGATAAACTTTGACCGATGATTTCTGAAATTATTTGGAGTGAAACATGTAAAGGGGGTTCTGGTCTCCGATTAGTATTTTGTATTTTATTTATTAACATAACATAGAGTAGATATTCGACAGTTGGGGTCGGGTGGGTGGTTGGGCGGTTATTCGACTGAGAGACCAGTCATGACATGTAAAAGTTTTTCGTTGTTGTTTGAATTGAAAAAAAAAGAAACCAAAAGAGATTTCATCGGAGACCAAACTGTCATCTACATATTTTACTCCGAATAAGCTTAGGAATCGCTGTTTTCAATTTGTTTGCTACGTCCCGACATACCCTTTCAATGTTATTTTAGTTTTTTATTACATTTTTTTTAAACATTTTTTACATATCGTCACTAGTCACTCAGCTGAGTGGTTGCCCATCCCTGCACTCCAACCCTATTGATTTAAAAAAAAAATTAAATGTTATTCACAGTTAAGTCACAGGAGGCCAAAATGCCATAGTAATATTTTAATGTGTTATATATATATATGTGTGTGCGTACAACACATACGAACAAAATATCATTTATATGCGCACACCGAGTTTCGAACCAACGACCTTCATAGATAAAATATATCAACAATGCAGTAGGTATGTAATCCAATCGAACTCACGTCCCTCCATAACGTTACTTTCTTAGAATGAGTCAGCCGGGACGGCAAGTACCTGTATTCTGAAATAATCCATCAGTGTTTCATTCAATGTACCCCATTCGTATTCAGGCACGCGCGCTCGAATACATTTTTCAATAACGCTAGATCAGGCTCCATAGCAGACGTGTGTATTGTGTCAACGGGGAAATGAAGCGACGAGTTGAGGAACACCTCAGGTTCGGAATAAATATTTTTTTTAATTAAATTGTTTCGAATGTAAGAGGTATTCCTAGATGTAAGCATATTAGTTTTTTCAATTTTGAATTAATAATTATTTTTATTGAAAAACGTCATTTTTTTATATTCAACCATTGTAGAAAATAATGTTAAGGTTACCTAAATGTAACATAATTTGCTTTTATTATAAGCAAATTCTTTTATTATAATGGTAAATTTATTAACACATTACAGGGTTATTCAAAATGATTGACTCAATTTCGCTTATTATCCTCTGATACCCGCGGCCGGCCTGGCCTTTTGTTCTACAGACATACAGTTTGCTCAAATTGCTAATACGACAAAAGCTCTTTCTAGTTGGAGATACAATATTAAAATGGACACGAAAGGTACGCTGCACGTTGTACTTTGTTGAGTCAGATTTACAGAAATCACCAACACAGAAAATCTTGTGCTGCATAGTAGACATTTTACTCACAACTGACGTAAAATAGCTCCACCAATATCGTCAGATCTAGCGGTGGAATTCGATACTTTCTATTATTTCTACTATCGATAATTGCTATATAGATCATTCACTTATTATAACGTATAACTCAGATAATATAGCTGTAAGAAATTGAGTTCATCTTTTTGAATAACCCTCTAGTATGAAGACGAACTTATTGCATGAATTTATTTTTTAAACCACTTTTTTCCGTTGGTAAATCTTTTTTTTATATGAATATCGCACAAGAGTCCCAACCGTCTGGAGCCAGTGACACTATGGCATCCCCAATTGGAGAATGTTGTG
The DNA here is from genome assembly GCA_022606495.2 of Halesus radiatus. Lineage (NCBI taxonomy): Eukaryota > Metazoa > Arthropoda > Insecta > Trichoptera > Limnephilidae > Halesus > Halesus radiatus. The sequence continues at coordinate 16,087 of JAHDVE020005499.1, forward strand.
AGGCTGAAGGTATTAAGGATGGGGAGGATAAGGGGAAGAGGAAGGTGGGGAAATACCTTGCTACTCAGATCTGGTCACCAAGCACGGTTAAAAGCCATTTTAAGCAACGATTCAATTCTGAATGGTGGTGTTTCACCAGGGCGATACTGAGAGTATCTTCCACTCTGAACTACTCGAATAGTAATATCCCATTACCAGCTTTGACCCCAAACGTATTCTCAGAAAATAAAAAGCAGTTAAAAGGGGTGTGATTTATATGATTAGATCAATTATTTATGTGTTTTTAAAAATAAAAAATTCTGAACAGTGTATTTTTTAGTGAAACGTATAAATGTTAACCGTATTTTATGACCGTAATATTGATTGACATTTTTTTTGTAAGCAAGAGGTCGTCATCTGTCAAGAGAACAAATCAAGATTAAACAAAATTCCATCATTTTATGCGAAAACTTCACTGGTTTATGGAATCCAGTAAATAGGCAAAAACTTGAATATGTGAAAACTGTTTGTTTTCCCTATTGCAGCAAAAAAAAATCAGGTATATTTAAAAAAGTTAAAATTAAAAATATTTATTTGTTTATTTATAAGAAGACACAAGATTAATATGATTTTTAAATCTTATCATTTGGTTGAGAAAAATATTTAAAAAATGACTTGGGCTCTTTGAGAGTTGCCTCTTTTTGCCTTCTTTCATTGAGAAAAACTTGAAATTCAGCACCCGTCATATAAAACTAACAGGAAACCATGGCTTCAAGTTAACTTGAAAATTGACTTACAACAACACCCATCACTGGAATAGTAAGTCAAGATACCAAAAGGAATACAACCAGCTCTTTATTTCATACCCTGAATTCTATTCTACTAAATCTTTGTACTTTTCAGACACGTATCAGCGTCTATGTTGCTTTGTGATTCACACATTCATGTGAAGATAGACCCGTATAAGTCAACTGTGAAATACAGCTGGGTTCTTGGTATTTAGGAAAACAAAGTTCAACAAAGCAGGAAAATAAATAGAATGATATCACGTACATATATGACTACCGTCTTACTTATTAGATTCTTACGCGCCGGTTCAGCGTTGGAATAGGTAAGGGGGCCTTAACTCTTAGTGCGCCGGAATTACAAATCAGAAAATCAAATTTTGTTTCCGTTGAACGCCGGCGTATCTGATGGGCAATGTCAAAAAATCATTCATATGTAGATAAATACGGCCTCCGTGGTTGAGTGGTTACGATCCTCGGCTAAGAATCCGGTTGTTGCAAGTTCGAATCCCGTCATGCGCATGTAAATTTTATATGAATAATTTTTGTTATTTTTCAACGTATTCGTTATATACTCGTATAGTATATTTGCGGCACGTTCCAGAGTGATAGATACTTTCAGTATCGTCCTGGTGAAAGACCACCATTCAGAATCGATACATTGCTTGAAATGGCTTTAGCCGTATTTATTGGACAGAGCTGAACAGTTAGGTCTTTACCCCACCTTTCTCTTCTATCTACTTCCCCCCCTGTTATTTTTAGCCTCATAACACACCCCAATTGGGGATGACGTAGTCTCGCCGGCTCCAGAAGGTTGGGAACAGTTGAGACTCTTGCGCGATACGCACATAAAACATCAACAGAATATCTTCAATTTTCAAAAAACAATTAACTTATTAGGAAAATATACTCAGAAGTAAGGCCGCGCGCAAATATGCTTTTGGCATACTACGGAAGTATTAGGTTGTGAGCTCTCGGCACTACAAAGGTTAAGCCCGGCTTAAGGCTGGTTTAACCATACCTACGCCGAACCGTGGTAATAAATCAATTTTTTCTCTTCCAAACCCACACGCGGCGGAATATTTACACTGCGATTATATAAGTAGGGGAAAATAACGTTTATCTCCAAATCTACTTGATATGTTTGTCTCTACCTTTTTAAATATGCTATGTTGTACTCTTATACCCGCATACATGTATATAGCAAGTAACAAGACGTACACATTTCGCACAATGTAAATATTTCTAACTTAAACGTTTTTTAAACACCAATGAAGAGAAAAACCGATAGAAGTGTGCTGCGGGCGTGTCGAATGCTGAAGTTAGTTCAATTTTATTATTATTTTCTTGAAATTGGTCAACGTTTTGTCATAAACTTAATTTTTGTCTTGAACATTATAAATCAATTTCTCCGATGGAACGCCAATGCACACTAAGGAGCCGATTTAGAATGGTCACGTTCTCGATGAATTTTGTGCCTTAAATATGTACGTACAATACTCGAATAAATTTTAACCGATCAGAAAATGAATAGTAAATAAATTTATGGTTGTGCTAGTAACGGTTCAACTTGGATAGCCTTATAGTTGATTTGCACAATAATATCCATCCTTATAAACCTACCCAATTGTAATCCATCCCTAGTCCATTGACTTTTCCCGCATCATTGTCCGCTGTGATTTCGTTCACTACAAATCAATTCGCACTCGTAACCGCCGCGATCAGATAGTGATCGCGCCGCAGATGAATATCGTCTGTGTTTTTTTATGTTGAACTTTTATTAATTACTTATGTGCTCAATGCATCGTTAGCCAAAGAAGAGGCTTGTGGAGAAATAAAGATCAGGGGTAAGTCTTTGGATCCCATCTTACTCTTCCTATTTTACCCCCTGCATATTTGAGCAAGTCAATTATAATTATTTAAATTATGATAACGGTAATTTATGAATCAGCGCCCCCATAATATAATGTTTAAAATATTTTATTAAAATAACTGAAAAAATAATGAATATCATGTCGGTGCTAAAAAAACGGTTTTCAAAATCATATTACTGAACTTATTTGCAGGAAAACCTCATATTATTTTATATTTGTTGTGAAGGGTACTTACTTTTATACATATTACGGAGAAACGACTAAGGATTTTTTTTACAATTTTTATAAATACATCAATCTGGTAAGACGGTATCGTTTACAAAAATATCGTTTTGCAAAATTATGTCCGAAAATTACAGTCAGCTGGCGCACGACGCCGCAAAACGCCGAAAACACTTCAGTTTTTAACGATTTATCGGCCTAAAATCCCCGAATTAACCTGTTCGAGGACTGACGAGTCCAGAGGTCGTATATAAATCGATTATATCATTACTTTTTTTTTTTAAATCGGAATAGAACATATTTATTCGGATTGTGTGTTCACCGGTACATACATATGTTCAAAAAAGTGTTAAGAATCGCCTCGTTAATGAAGGCTGGATTAATTTAATTTTGAATAGATAATTATGGTGGAGGTTATTTTAACCATAGTTTAAGATGATCTCTAAAAGATATTTAAAAACATTATGAAAAGTTCTAATATTAACAAAAGGCCGCAATCTATTAAGACGTAAAAAAAACCTTAAATATGTATTACATTTATCTTAAGTTAGAAGACATTTTATTTTTAAACCCTTCGACTAACACCGCGTGCGTTTTATGCTGTATCTCTATAACAAATGCGCCGATTGGGCTAGTTCTCCGTGCCAACACAGTTGACGAAAAGGGTTTGCGGGGAATTATGCGCCTTATGGAGGTACCGCCATTTCGTATTTACGACAACCTTATAAGAAAACAAGGTATTTTATAAATGTGTCAATTGTACAAAATATACTATTTAGGATACACAGTATACTGATAAAAAATGACGAGTATAGACAAATAATAAAGATGGAAAAATAATAATGAAAGAATAGACAAATTACAAATATAAACAAAAGTTAACAATAGGAGATGAAAATAGGTAAGTAATTATTTAAAAATTTAAAAATTATTAAAAAAAATCATTATGAAACATTAAATTTATATTAGAAATTTGAAAATGAAAGTATTTTCATTGTGGTATTAATAAAATCAAGAAAAATAGATTTAAAAAAAAATGTTCTTAAGAATAAAGTTTATAATAATAATATTCTAAATATGAGTATTAATGTGAAAATAGATTGATAACTATTTAAAAAAAATAATTTAAATAATAGTTATTTGAGTTTTATTTTTGTTAATTCTCTTGAGATTTATTGAAAGGTTTTAAGGTTGACATATATTTTTTGAGAAATATGATAAACTACACACATATCTTTATTTTTTATCCGTAATAAAAATAATGCTTTATAAAATAAAGTACACTTTAAAACCTTTGTAAACAAAAAAACGCATTTTTTTAGGGTTGGTAACAGTGTTAGTCTAATTGACTAATTATTTTTCCTTACGTATAAACAATATGATTTTCTACAGTGTTAAATAAAGAATATGTTATAAATTTCATTAATTTATGCAAGAGTTCTAAAACTGAGTGTGTAAGTAGAAGTAGACAAAATAATTCTCTACATTTTTTTAATAATAAATTCACATGTTTCCCTTAAAAGATTCAATTAAAAAATATTTCAAAGAGGTTTCGTTAATTAGGCAAACCTTCATTAAAAATGATCCAATTAAGGGGTACTTAACCTTTGAACAACTTTCATTCCGCTTTTTTACAAAATGACAAAAGTGTAGTCATTTTTTTGCCAGATTAGGGGCGTATTTCTTCATTTAAGGAAAACTTCTAAGTGGATGTGGTTTGTGGTATTCAGTTCTGATTAAAATAGAATCACGTAAAACAAGTCATCCCCGGGGAAATTAATTCCTTGAAACTTCTGCGTTTTATCAACGGATGAGTAAGCAAATCAAGACATTCATTATCCACGTCTACGTAATACGTATTTAAATAATCTTATCAAACCTACATAATAAGGTATCGGGTCTTGGATTTTTATATAATTTTATTTTAACCACCATCGCGCAGAGCAGAAAAGTACAGACGCGACAGCATCAGTTGCCTACATTATCTTTGAAAATATTCATATTACAGCTCACGTAAGCGTAAAGTATCTGCATATGCACGGATCAGAACCGGTCTAGATTGCTAGCTAGAATATTTGGACGTGCTGGTGGTCGCTTGTGACGTCTGCGCCTGCATAGTTAAAATGAATATATACCGTTAGCACCGCCATTTTCGTCAGTTGGTGTCATTAGACGCTGATATTGCTAAAACCTAGAGAATTGATATCAGTAAATTGATTGAATTGGTAAGGAAAATAAAGGTTTTAAAACAGAAATCAGTAGAGGAATAGGATTATGAAATTCTCAAACATGTTCTGGCGGACGCTAATGCTCTGTAGACAGTTCAGTTGGCAAACCGTTTACGCGTCTGTGCGGTGCCTGTACTGTACTCCCCTGCTCAATGCGGTGCTGGTAGATAAATATTTACCGTGATGTTGGGATTACGGAATAATAGCCAATACAATGATATTAAGGGTGAGCACTCAAAAAAGTCCCTAAATATCACTTTGCAGGTTGCTAACTCAAGCAATACCGTTCTTTATATATCTGTAAATTCTGAACAGTTATTTAGTAACATGTATAAGATTTTAAAATACAAAAATCCATTCTATGAAATACGTACAAAGTTGTTTGAAAAGCAAAGCAATTTTGAACGTTTAACTTTAAATTTCAATTCGTATATCAAATTTATTTAAAAGATTACAGTTTTATGATTATGGTCTTTTGAAATTTTACACATTTTACTAATAGCCCGTATAGAATTATCAGATAAATCATTCGTAGTATTTCTTGAGTTAGCAACCTGCAAATTGTTAATTTTTGGGTACTGACCGTTAAAACATAATATTAACAATTATAAAAAAGCGTTTGTTTTTCATTAAGTTAAACTATTTTGTTTGAACGTATTAAATAGCTTTAGTATTTGACTAAAAGTCACTGCTTAACTATTCATTCCGGAGCCTGGAATGCAGCTGGATTTCAGCGGTGCCTATAGAAATTACATGAAGTTAAAGTTATACAGAATCTATACACTTTTTTTTAAACGTGATTTCCACACAAGAGACGCATCTGCTCCCAGCCGTCTGGAGCCAGTGGGACTATGGCATCTCCAATTGGGGTATATTGTGAGGCTGAAAGTATCGAGGAGCGGAACGATATGGGGGAGAAGGAAGGTGAGAACGTACCTGGCTATTCAGATCTGGTCACTAAAGCAACGTTTCGATTTTGAATGGTGCTATTTCACCAGGGCGATACTGGCAGTATTTACCACTCTGGAACGTGCCGCAAATATACCACATATCTTAATATAAATACTTTGAAATAACACAATTTAATCAAACAAAATTTATAATTTCTTCAATAGATTGATATTAACTTTATGGCGTCATTATTAATAAATGAATTAAAAATTATTTTTCTATTCACCGCTTTTTTAATATACAAATATAAACATCTTTTGAAAGCGATACTTTCTTCATAAATAGATTTCTTTCTTCAAGAAAGCATCGCTTTCGAAACATGTTGATATTTATGTATTAATAAAGTGGTGAATACAAAACTAATTTTTAGTTCATTTATAAATAAAACGTGCGTGCGCACGACGGGATTTCAACCCGTGACCTTCGTAATTATACGAGAGTTCTACGAATTAAACACAAAAACAATTAATAATTCGTAATTATAGCTAAGGATTGTAACCACTCAACCACGGTGACCGTCGAACTGATTTGACATGTCTCTAATTAATTCAGTAACTCTGCAAATTTACTGAACCAAGAGATACTATGAATGTGCTAATGAATAAATAAAATAAAATTTACAAAATAACCGATGAACAAAGCAAGTCGGGGACGCCCGAGAAAGACATGGTACGATCAATGAATCAAATACTTGAATCGAATCATGTATATATCAAAATAACAGAAGAGTATGTATGAGACCAAAATATACATGAATTTGAATAAAGCAACAAGTGCGGGCCGGAACAGAGTTGTGAAGCGATCAATCATCTCTGCCTACCCCTTCCAACGAATGGCGTGATGGTTAGTTAGTTGATTATGTTGGCGACAGTCGTCGTGCGCTCGGTTTCATACTAATAATGTTTCACGCCCAATCTCCCTTGTGTCTATTATCTATGGTCGTATATCACTGGATCGCCATCCCTATTAAAATATAATACGTAAATAATTACTGGGATTAATTCTGGTACAAGTGGAATAAAACATTTTGTAGAACTAATTCAATGTTAATACAGAAAAAAAATAATCTTTTAATGCTAAGTACCTGTAAGATAAGATTTTGAAAATCATCGGGAAATTCTCATTTACAAGTTTCTTAGAAAACAAGACGCGGTGTCGAAGAGAAGCAAAATACGGAGAATTGATAAATTAATATTGTTTGATATTACATAGTTAAAATTTGTTTGAAATTGATACAATCTAATTCTGCGGATTAAGTACAAAGATCTCCTCTTTATTATCGTTGAAATTAAATAAAAATTCATTAAAAAAATTCGGATTCTAAAAGTACTAAAATATATCTCAAGTAAGCGAAGGAAGGCTAGCCGCCCACGATGGAGTGCTGATATCAACCCCAATGTATGGCAGTAAGGCATGGAACTGGTAGAGGAGGGATGAAAGTAGACTGCATGATAAACATGTGAGATTCTGAGGTATTTGTCTTGTAATACTATGTATGACCTAGTTAGAATGTGAAGATCCGGTAAGAATGCAAAACTGATGTAAGCGCAGTATGTGAACAAGATTAAAAGAGGGACGCATGAATTAGTTGGACATTTGGAGCAGAAATATATATGACACGATAGAGAATGGTGGAAGGAGACTGGGACTCATGGGGAAGACATGGCACGATCAAGTGTATATAATAGATACTTGAGTCGGATTATGTCAAAAGAAAAGTGAGAATGAATGTGGTCGATTCAAGGAGGGTGTACCAAAATAGAGCTGTTTGACGGTCTATCCTCTCTGCCGTAAATCGGCGCGACGGTTACCTAGTTATTTTTTTGTAAAAATATTAAAAATTGTAAAATATTTGTGTACCAGCTGAAGAATCCGGCGGTGCCCGGTGTTATGTATGATTTGGAGTAAAGTTTTGATATTGTGATGTGTTACCCCTCTACTTACCCCTACAAAGTAACTTTCCTCTTATTTTGAACGTCAAGTGTGCAAAATTTCATCAAGAAGTACTAGAATTTACTTTAAACGGTAACCTTATTTTTATTTTGAAGGTCAAGTGTGCAAAATTTCATTAAACTCTGAGTAAAACTGTGAATTTGTGTACGAAACAAACAAACACCTCCCGAGACAGTATTTTTTATAGATAGGCGGATTATAAAAAAATAAATAAATAGCAAAATTAAGTTGATAATTTCATCAAGATACTTAATTTTCGTCATATTCTTATATAATAACGTTGGGCAAAAGTGGAGATTGTTCTCTGTCATTTGTTGGCAATTCATTAAAAATGTTAAAAAATATTCGCTAATTTGGTTTCTTGGAAAATTAGTTTAAAATCTAATCTAAATACTGGAATCTTTTCAATTTCTCTTGGGACTACCGCGAATTACTCAAAAAATTAAGATTTTTTCTTGAGAATATAACATTTTTCAGAAATATCAATAATGATACTATTTAAAATAGAAATTAAAGCGTTACGACCGTACGGTTTTTCATAGCCCAGGTTTCATAAAAATTAAAAAATTAAACTAAATAGAAAATACGTACTGTTTGCTTATGTATACATTCAGAAGGAGACACAATATAAAAATGTAATTAAATAAAAGATATTGAAACGCTATACCGTAATCCCATAAAAATTGCCATTATTCTCTTTATCTCTATTCCTTTGTTATAGTTAAGATGTAATCTATTACTATTTTTATGTTTTGTTATTCATTTTTTCATTATTTTATTTTATGTCTTGCTACATAGCAACCTCATGAGTTATAAAACTTATTTTTGGATAAGAGAAAAAGTTACATTACAAAACTGAAGTAGAAATAACACAACACAAAACAACATACAGGGGGATATGCAGTAATAATATATAACATACAAAATTTTGAAAAACAGTATAAGTGCAACAAAACCAAATTGGCCATTCACAAAATAATAAAAGTAATGTAAAAAAGCAGAAGTAAATAATAAAGCAGCAAAGTGATTGAAGAAAAGGTAATGATTATCATATTATATTATATAGTACCGAAGGAAATAAAACAAAGTGTTTATACACACTCACGTAGTTAAATATACATTAACAAAATCAGTTTATTATTTATATTTTTTGAGAAACGGTAGGAAAAGAAAATAGGTCCACCAGGAAAATCAAAGTTAAAATTGGCGGCTTTTGATCTCGTCTTCACCCTTAATAATTAGTACCTACACAGACTAGGGTGAATAGACATACGTGAAAAATACATAACCAAACCAAATACTAGGAAAAACAGAGATAGGTAATAAGATTAATTATTTTCATTTTTATGTAATTTAAAAAATATTCTTTCAGAGGAGTATTATTAATTTTTTTTATTTGGTTGGCTGTTTACATATTATATATCTGGGGGTGAGTTATATAGTGTTTTCAATATTTTATTGTGTCTGTATGTGTGCATATTATTATATATAACCAAAAATTATGATTTTGTTGTTGTTTATTTTTGGATTCCTAGCTTAGGCTAAGCGGTACCGGTCGGTCGTAAGAAATTAAAAAAAAACAGTTGTTTTAAAAAAAAATATTGTTTTAATTCGTTTAATACGTCAATCCACCTGATTGCTTTCTCCGAAAAAAAAACAGCTTTACGCCTTAATTTGATTTCGATTTTTGAAACATATTCAATTCAATTACAATATTCAAAGAATATAAAATGGAAGAACACAAATAAAATAAAAAGATTAGGTTGCGACCGAGACTCGAATTCGATACCTCAAGAACAGCATATAAATGTTTTGATAAAAAAAAATTAAAAATTGGATTGCGTTGGACTGTACGAATAATACGAAGAACACTTTTGGTATAGATACTGTCATTCATTAAATTATTTTTTAACTGGCTTAAGAAATCTGGTAAATTACCTTCACGGTATGATTTACTTAAAGCTCGGTGGCTACATTAACATTCTTGTATATGAATACAGAACGCTCTATGGGGTGGCGCCTTTCAGTTAAGGCGTATTTAAGGACCCCCCGTGGAGCCTTCCGCCCGCCGTCACCCTCATAAGAGGGTCGTGCTTTCCGGGAATAGATTTCCAAAGTTTCGTCAAATTCACGCCAGGGACATGGCGCTTAGCATATCCGGCGAATATCCTCAAAAATTCCACACATTTCATTTAATATCTCAGGAATTCGAGGTGTTTTATTATAATATTGGTTGAATGTAATGAATTTATTTTTGCTCTAACACTGACGTCTAACAATATAAAAATTATACTCGTATAACATTCAGCAGGGGTAGGGAATTATAATTAATCTTCCGATTTATTTTTTTCTTTTGTAAATTTACTAAATCATCCTGAGGAGAAATAGAAAAGAATTCTGAAAAGATGTTGTTGCATTTCGTGCATTTTTTTTTCTGAAAAATGAGTGTGGTGCGTAGTTAGTTTTTGAGTGTGGGATGTGGAATATTCGATTTGAGCATGTGTTTCGTACTGGACAGTGGAAATGAATGTTTTATAGAAGGTAGTAATTATCAACAACTGGAAACTGGAAGGGAGGAGGCCACAAACTCTCCAAGAGTTGTGCTCCAATATTTTACATTCATACTTCATGTTACAGGTAGGTACTGAACCAATATCTTATTTAGTTTGTTTGAGTAGGCGGATGATTAATTTCTCGTACATTGTCTTAATCTATTATTCTGACTCTTGACGCGACTCAACTCAAGTGTTTGATTTACTAGATATTACAATATATTTTTCGAAGGTTCCAACGCGATCGCCCACCGAATTAAACACCGCGTAAATTATTAGTGTATTTGAGGAATGATAATATTAAATTCTCAGAAACACACAGAATTTTAGAACTTAATAATACATTTATGCTGCTATGAAAATACTGTTTTATTAATGAAATAATCACATTTACCAAATGAGTGAATGCTTAATCAGATTAAATTGTTTTTAATACAATATAAAGACATATATATATTATAAGTATAAGTTTTTCCTTCATAATGGTTTTTATTGCGTAATATATTTGAATCAGCTGATCAAATTTCGTAAATATACTATTAATATTGTCCAGTGGCGCGGTTTGCTCTATGACCAAAGGTAGACTGTGTGTAGTTTTTTGTTGAATATTTGAAAATGCTTAATTTATTTCCTCTTCCCCCGAATTTTGCAGCCAATTGAATAAATGAGCATACAAGTTCCCACCAAATTCATGAAAAAATAAATTATGATCAGAAATTTGTCAATTGCTATTGTGTTTAATTCGTAGAATGCTGTACATTTTTTTATATTAAATTTGATTTACTACAAATTTCATAATATTACTATTAAGTTCTGGAAGTATTTTAGTTATTAATTATTATTACAACTGTTTCCGCGTACAGAAATTTGTCGTATTTTTCTACTATCACTTAATTTGTTTATTCGGTTCGTTTTTCTTAGAGTGGGCATAATTTTTTTTGTATTTATGAATTGCCGCCACTTGTATCGCCCTATTGAAAGACCATGATTGAGAATCGAAACTGAAGAGATATGTAACTTTCTCTTTTTTATCTCCATCTTCACAATGTACCCTAATTGGGAAGGTAATAGACCCACTGACTCCGGGCAGTTGAAACTAATGAGCGAAACTACCAAAAAAAAAACAATTTTTGCACCAATTAATGGGGAAGTACTCTCCAGCCTCCCTTTTTTCTTTCTCCGTCCATTCCTTTTTTCTTTCATCCCTAAATAAGGGGTAGCATAATCCCACTGGCTCCTATGATTAACTCTTGAGTGGAATAACTTTTTTTTTTAAATCCATCTTCTCTGGTAACAAAGCCAAGCAAAATTATTATTTTAAACACTCTTTTTAGTGATAGCGTTTTCCTTCGTTATTTTTCTTATCCGCTTGTTCCACAAGATTTAATCAAAGTTTGCCCCCTTCGGAAGTTTAATCTTGAAAAAGCCAATATTCAAATGGCCACGATGCTTTTATTGGAAAACTTCCTGACGTCGCGTGTCGCGACGCTGAGAGCCGGGCAAGAGCCTCCGACGCACAGCCTCTCTCACTTAAACTATGGACAAACTTTCTGAGGTACCCCCGGCTCGTAAAAGACTGAAGTGTATCAGCGAGATGAACTATTTGCATGAGGTGCTACCTAAAAGTACCTAACGCTAAGTTTATCACATGCTTTTAATAAACTTGTAACAATATTAATAACCTATTATCACTCTAACAAAACTAAACTACTGTTTTTGCATTTCTCAACTTGTGCTAATATTTCGATAATTTTAAAAACATTATTTAATTGTTATTATATAATTGGAGTCTCTTATCACTATAACAAAACTTTTCTAATGTTTTCATATTTTTTAAATACTTTTTTTCACTCTACATACTTTGATCACAATATGCATGTACCAGGTACCTATATTATTCTATTATTACGCTACTATTTGTTTATTTTTTTATATAATATAATATCGTTGAACTAAACTCCTGCTGACAAGCTACTTACAGTGGCTTAGCGGGTATAAATTACTAATGTATGAAAAATAATATTATTCAATAAATAAATAAGTCATTCTAGACTGGTAATAAGTCAATAATAAGTCAAAGATTTAAATATGGTGAAACATGGGAGATACTTCAATAAATCTATGGAATAGAATAACCCCAGAAGTACTTTCCGCGTATATTTAAATGGAAGCCCGTTTGACTTTAACTTAATAAATTTTGATTCTAACTCCGAGAGAGCCAATTAAAATATACTACAGTGCTATAGCTCTGTCTCTCTTACACTGACTACATCGTATGTGTTGTATATTCGTATTAGAAATGTAAGGCCCGAATGGCCAGACTTTTGGATCACGAAACACGCCTACATCGGAATTCTTGTGTTTTTTTTTAATATATTATATGGTCTATGGCCTGGGTATTCACGAGCAATGCAGATTGCTGAGCAATTCCGAAGCAATGGAAAAAAATTCCAAGGAAAAACAGTCGAGCGAACCTCATCGATCTTACTGAAAGTAACTGAAACATTAAAGAGAAAGTTACAAGTGTTTACGCGCAAATAAATGTCTTGAATCAACCTCCTTTCCAACCCAACCTCCGGGAAGAAACTTTTCTCTACGTATGCGAAATAAAACTTGAAACCGGATGTAGTTTAGAATATTTTCCTCATACGGTTGAAAACTTTATGGTGACTTTTTTTAATTTGACCTCCGGGTACTTGTATAATGAGCAATCTTCTACTTACGTGCTTTTTCTTTGTACCTAATATCCACTGAAGATTATAAATAATTAATTGACTATACATTTTGTGTATTTTACGATATTATGTATGTAGACTGAGACCAAAAATTGTAAAGTCGTACTATGTAGATATAAAAAAAGACAGTTCCAACGTCCTCCTTCACATTATGAGTAGCGACAAACATGGGAATGCCCAATTGCCAATCCGAAGGAAGGTTGATGGAAGACGTACTAGAGAAAAGTCGTAGAGAAAGTCGTAGTGAAACCTATTTATTTATTTTATACTTATGTTATTATCCTATGCCCTATACATTTATTGGAAGGATGAAAGTAGACTGAATGCTGTAGAAACGAGATCCCTGAGGCGTATGTTTAAGAAAACTATGTATAATCATGTGAAACATGTTGAGATTCGCAAAGGATGCAAAGCTGATATGAGCGTAATGAGCACGGTTAAGAAAAGGACATTTAGATGCTTTGGGCATGTAGAGCGAATGAACGAGAAAGGAGTGGAAGGAAAATATATGATGCGAATGTGAATGGAAGAAGAAGCCGGGGACGCCCGAGGAAGACATGACACTACAAAGAAAACCGAATACCTGAGTCGGGCCATGTCAAAAGTCAGAATAACAGTTGACGATGTATGAATTAAAATGAAACAAGGAGTGCGTGTCAAATCCGTTTTTTGAGTGAATTGTTTGGCGGTTGATTCTCTCTGCCTACCCTTGCAAAGAAGCGGAAAGATGGTTAGTTAGTTAGTTAAACTTATTTTATACTTTTTTGTACAACCTGCTATGATAATATATCTACGAGTATACGTACAATTGTTACTAAACGAATTAAAATTTATTTTGTATTCACCACTTTTTTTAATCTAAACATATCAACATTTTTCGAAAGTGATGCTTTCTTCATCAGGAATATATAGATTTATAGTATTCTATATACCCTGATGAATAATTTATCGTTTTCATAACACGTAGATATGTATTGTTTAAAAAAAAAAGTGGCCAATGAAAAATAAATTTTAATTATTTTATTCATAATGCCACCGCAAAGTGAATACCAATCTTTCGAAGAAATTATTAAATTATTACTCATTACGCTGTAACGACATAACTATATTGTACCTACTTGCTTATTTTATACTCTTATTATTGTTTTATGAAAAATACACTAATTATACTCCACTCTTCAAAGAACTATATGATAAATATATCTACATGTAAAAGCCTTCACGGCGTCAATTATTAAATAAATAAATTTAACTGCAGCATTTCTCGACTTCGATTACTATATGACTATCGCGTAAACAACCCCGTTCGTTTCTGAGCTACTGCCTGAAGATTTCCCTGGTGGTAACCAGCCTAGGAAAGGAGAGGAAACAAGAAGGAAAATAAATCGTTTGATTCCGAAGTCAAAGATCACGTGTTCCATCAGGCTTTATGCTGCTTCAATACTAATCCTAATCAACTAATGAATTCTAATTCTTTACAACGCCTTAATTAGAAGTAAACTGGAATAAAGAAGCACTATTGAGTATCTATATTACTACAAAAAAGAAAGAAAACAATGAAAAAAAATGCTAAGGATGTTATCTTTTACATCTTGAATATTTCAAAACTAAGTCACTCATTCCACCAGAATACATTTAGAAATAATATTACCCACGTTAGCCTTCTGTCTCAAATGCGTCGAACATATAATAAAATAGAGTGTGCTTATTGTTACAAAGCGGATTACTCCGATCGGGTCAAAAATTAAATTAAAGATTTCTATTTAACTTACTCAAGATTACTAACAAAATAAACAATATTTATATCAATTCCGCCATCCTAATCTCAGAAGATATTTGTTATGTTAGTCAATTTAAGAAACCACTGCTTCCAGGATATATAATAATGATAATATTTATTTCACACATTATTATATATCGACTATAATTGATATATAGGTAAAAAGATGTTTGGATGTAAATGGATGGTATAGGGAAATCAATAAAACAATATTTTGCTATAAAACATGCCTCTCTAAAAGCCTAAATCGAATAGCCATGATTTAACGCTTGGGGAAAAAAGCCGTTAATTTCTTTGTAGACGCATAAGTTTAATTAAATGATTTGAAAATAGATCCAAAACGAACTGTAAATAAACCAAACACTTCCAATAATATCGAAATAGACATTAACCCGGCCACACGTGGCCATCTCGGAGTGTTGATGCAGAATCACAGCGCAGCATGCCGACAGAAGAAAAAATGACGAGATGCTTTAGATGCTCGAGAACTTTAATATTGAGATGCAATAATCCCACTTAGTCTAATGAAAGGCATCCTTTCATTATCAGATAAACAATTATTTGAAACAACTGGGGGCACTGATTTTGATTGCGGTAAGCAAATTGAGTGGAAGATACTCTTAGTATCGCCCTGGTGAAATACGAAATATTAAAAAAAATATACAAATTTATAAAAAGGGTCAAACTGAATTCTCTATCTCGTCCTCACGCCCTTCTTATTTTAATTTCTTCCCCCCCCCCTGCGTGTTAGGGCATCTCTATGTATTATTTGTTCTATGGTAACATTTATTGGGCTAATTATATTATTATTATTTTTTTTTATTTTTTTATTTATCATGTATCCGTTGTCTGAATATTTTTGATTTTATCTATAGCAATGAGTTTTCATAATTGGATTGTTCTCACGTAAGTAAAAATATCTGAAAAATATAAAAATAATAAAAAGGTAATAAGTTTTGCAAAAAATCACCTCAAAAACGTTTTAAAGCGCGTAAAAGTGAATTATAAATAATATTTTGTCAAGATTTTCACCCCCAAATTTAATACGTGCAAAGCCCATGGACCAAAGAAAGGGTATTCATGTACCTACTTAAGTAAATCCTTTACCCCATTTCGCGCATCGGATTGGCATGTGTCAATCGAACTGGTGTCAAGTGGGCTCCGCCACGTGCTGGAAAATAATGCCCGCATGTTGTACTCACACCCATTGGCCTTGGCGTATTTCTGAACATATTGATCTTATCTCGTAATAAGTAGATGACTATCATACAATAAAAAATAAGTTAAAAATGGAATAGATGTAGAAATAAAAAAGCTTCAATAAGTTATTAAAGTAAAATTAACATTCTTTCTAGACTTGTAGAAAAGGCAATAAATGTCCTATGTAAATAAAAAAACTTGATAGGTATATCCAAGACACTATCTAGACTGTAATTATATTCGGGTTGAACTTTTTAATGAAAATAAAGAAAGTAGCCAATAATATGGTATTTAATGGAGGATAATATTGAGAAGTCTTAAAGCTAACGTATTTACCGATGAGTATGGCGTATAGTGAACTGATCTTATTAGCTCAGTTGGTAGATCAGTTGTGCTGGTAAGGCAGGGGTCCTCGGTTCGAATCACAGATGCGACTGATACCACTGTTCATTATGAAAAGTCTCATTCTGGATAGCATTGTATTACTTAATTTTCATCGTTTCACAGTCATAGCACCTTACGTGGCAATTATACAATTTATTGACAGAATCACTTATGGAAGAATATTTGCGTATGATAGGTTGACTCGTCCTTCTTGATACCTCAGATTCATACTTGTAACATTGTGACAGTAATAATTATACCAACCAACCAACATTCGAATTTAATTCATCACCACACAAACCCCGGTATTATTGGAGACGCCACGACATGGTACCTTAACGTAGTCATCAATGATCAATCCGAGTCACCGACGAGCCAAATGTTTTGTTAAGTTTTCGCTTTGTTTGCCTGTTTCCAAGCATTTATTTTCCTAAATTATCTATTGAGGTGCCGCACACTATGGAATAATATTCGCCCACTTTCATACACGATAAAATAGTAGCCGTCCACTTTTAGACAATAAAGTGATATCGAAATAAAAACTTTTAATGTAAAATGAATATAGATGAGTTAATCTAGTATTTATTTTGAATACTTATCATTTGTTTTAAAAACTAATACATAAACCAACATTTTATACTTCACAAACGTGTGTGCTAAAAATATGTTGAAAATAAAGTGTTACCTTGACTTTTCATAATGCCGCAAAGCACATTGTTCGTTTCGTACATTCAACATTTGACGTTTCTCGATGAGTGAAAAAATAAGGCAAAACGTGGCTTATAATTACTAAAATACGTTGGGTTCTCCACAATTTTATTTAAAACATACAAAAAAAAGTTGGGCATTCAATATTTGAACCGCGTAAAATAGATCGTAAACTAATGATGACATTTGACATTTCGGTTACGTGAACACCCTGTTGATACTGTTTATAATTAGTCTTCTGCTGAGGGGAACTTATCTACAAAAATCGATATCCTAAATTGATCGTAATTTTGATTAAGAATTTCGTTGGGAAGAGCAAATTTGTGCATTTGAACAGTGTTGAGGCAAAATTTCGGCTCAAAATTTGCTCAGTAGGGTTGGAAAGAACAGCCGTTATTCAATTATGAAGCACACGCAAAAACATATAACTTTTTCTTCACACCCTATTCCTTGATATAAAATATCATAAGGCTTTTGCGATACTTGCGCAACATGCAGCTCAAAGTCCAGTCTACACGTAAAGATTTATCTTTATAAAACTGTTTGCACTCGCATATACGAGTTCATGGAAGCGTTGTGGCGTTACTTCAAGACTAAAGACTTGCATAAGTTAAAGGTACTAGTATGTTATCATATTGCCTAACAAATAATGATGTTTAGTTCACCACGATACTGCAAGGTATAAGCTGGTAAAGACTGTATGTAAGTACTGTAAGTTCAACTCAGAGGGAACTTACCAACGAAGATGCCATCGAGACTAGAGTAAGAATAACATAAACTTTATCATCTCGACGGTTGAAAACGAGTTGTACCTATACAAACTGGTCATATCAAATTATTTAACTCTCGCACAGTTAGACTGCTGTAAGTCAAAAGGTGATAAACTAAGGTGTATTTAATCCAATGAAACAATTAAACTTTGTTTTATCCACATTTATTTTTACGCCTGCCGATTTTGGAGCAACCGTTCCAACGTCAGGGCAAAGTATATATTAAAAAATATTACAAAATTAAGCCATAGCTTACATAATAAGTGTAACAGGGGGGGGGTGTGGGCGTGACTAGAGATTAGTAAAGTGTGGGGAAAGAGATAGAGATTGAGGGAGGGGTGAAAGGAAACGTATTTAATATGGGGCTGTAAGATAGGATTTTTTTATTGTTAATAATAGACTCATTATTATTAACGAATTTCTTAATTTCCAGACCTTATAAATTATCTAAGCGTTTACCTTTACTATTAAGGTGAAGAATATTGATCCCTGAATTTTTATCAAAAATATGATTATTTGAGGAGCGAATACAGAAAAAATATTATTTTTAATATATACATTACATGTGCTTTGATTCTAATGTCGAAATTACGACTGATTTTTTCAATATAAAATGAGGAACAGTCGTTACAATTTAGTTTATATATTCCGGAGTGAGTCAATTTATGGTTTTATCTTTAGTGTTTCTCAAAAATTATAGTTTTTTACCAACTTTATTCTAATAATAATATACAATACGTGTCTACAGGTGTTTTGGCAAAAAAAAAATCAATACACTAAGCCAATTTTAAACGTGGTAATAGGTTAAACAAACTCTTCATTCTGAAGAATAACTTCCATGGTAATTACTGTGTTTTTACTTACCATGGTAGAATAGTGGTTCGATGTTTAGCTTCTCTCTGATCGTCGAGCTTTTTATTCGATCTCATTTTATGACTCCTGTTACTAAAACAAGACAGAATACGTGATATATAAAATATAAGTATAGTTGTATTTTCTTGATATTATACATGAAGAAATAAAACAGGACACCTCTCATATATTTTATATTTGTCAAATCTTCCAAATTAAAATTTGTTTGCCATTGTTTAAAGCTCCTGAAAAGCCGGGTAGTAAAGCTAGTAAATAAATACACGCGAGACGTTAAAGTTCCATAATAAAGTTAGTGTCATAGACTTAACATGGAATATGATGAAAATTTATAAGGAAAGTTCAGCTCGCTAAGAACTCGAGAAGTTCGATGCATGTTTGCTAATACTCGTGTGCATGTTTCTTAAACTAATTGCATTTTAGTCAGAGCATGGAAAACTTGGGAGGCAAACAATCTAATGATAACAACTTGTATTTCAGACCCCGGGGAACTTAGAGCTTAACGCTAAACACTGTTTACTCCACACTTATGAACACGTAATGATAAAATAATATAAAATAAAATGGTTAATTTTTCTATAGTGCCGTTTAGTGACTAACGTCACCTCAAGGGTGCTTTACGTTTTCTCGTTAAAGTTTGTAGACTTTTCTTAAAGATTTCGAAATTGCTTTCTGATTGCAAATCAAATGGAAGGTCATTCCAAGAATGTGGACCCTTACATTGAAAGCTTTGTTCCCAAATTTAGCAGTAATTTAGTACGATAGGGTTCAACCAGTCTGTTCTACGCATCAGACGTCTTAGCCGACCTGAGCAGAGATTAGTTTTTGCATTGGCTTATATACCATAGGAGAAATTTTAAAGTGAACTCTTTCTGAGACCTAAAGCCAGTGTAGGCAGAAACGTAGAAGTGGAGTGATGTGACAGTATTTGGTGGCACGCATATGTATATATAATATATCATCTGTCAACTAGACTGGCGTATGTCAAAATATGTCAAACGGAGTTGATGGACTTGAGTGAGTTTGATATCTTCACCGTATGCCTAAGTAAACAGATTAATTTTATTGGAACAACTTATTGAAGCTTATCAACCTCATTGGTCTATTTCATTTTTTGTTTTTACTACGTTGCGTGGAAACATCTATGTAAAATGTAACACAATAGAAAGTAAATACAATAAGGAACTCCAATGAAAAATATATTGGCTTTAAAAATATATCAAATGAAACAATCAAAACTTTGTTTTAACCGCATATATTTTTCAAGCCTACCGGTTTCGGAACAACTTTTTTTTTTATATGAATACCACACAAGAGTCCCAAACTACTGCCAACCGTCTGGAGCCAGTGAGCCTATGGCATTCCCAATTGAGGAATGTTGTGAGGCTGAAGTTATTGGAGAGGGGCAGGAGAAGGATAAGGGGGAGAGGAAGGTGGGGAAAAGTGGAAATACCTGGCTATTCAGATCTGGTCACCAAACACGGCTAAAAGCCATTTCAAGCCACGTTTCAAATCTAAATGGTGGTCTTTCAACGGGGCGATACTGAGAGTATCTTCCAATCAATATGTACTTTGCCCTGACTGTTCCATCTTCAAGGCAAAGTACATACTAAACAATAGACCAGTCAGTAGCTGAGTTGGCATCGCGTTTGGGTCTCACCCAGGCGTCGTGAGTTCAATTCCTCGGCTGACTAAGTCCTCCATTACGACACAAGTAACATCTTCCGCTCACTGTGATGATAGTAGAAGATTTTCAAATATTGTCAGGTTATTCGTAACCAGGGAATATTTGTATTTCTTTAAAAAAAAAAACAATATTATAAAATTATGACAGAACATACATAATAGGTGTCACAGTGGTGGTGGGGGCGTGACTAGGTATTAGTAAATATTGGGGGAAGAGATAGAGATTGAGGGAGGGGTGAAAGGAATCATATTTAAAATGGGGATGCAGGATAGTTTTTTTCAAGGCTTCTAAATTTTCTAAGCGTTTACCTTTAAATGCAAATATATTTTTTACATTGCTTTTTGAGTTTTTTTAATATGATTTAAATCTACCAATAGATACTTCTAATTAAAAGATGTAGATAAAGAATTTATATTTTCAATGTGATGCAAATTTTTTCGTTAAATGTAAAAAATATTCCAATTCCGAACATTTAATTTTGACAGTCCGCGAACCGAAATTTAAAAAATATTTTTCTTACTAAACGTTAAACATCTGTTTATACGTTAAAAAAAGTATTTTTAAATGTCTATGACTACAGATTTTTTTCCGTAGACCATAGACAATACACAGATATGGTAATATTCAATATTGCCTCATATAAGTTCAACGTAGGGCAATTTTTTGTAACAAACATATATAACTCACGCGTTTTTAAATTTTACGATTTAAAAATAAAAAAAATTATAAAGCCTAAAAATATGTGATAAACAGTAAAATATAGATGGTTTCATTGATATTAAACAACACAAAGCAGTTTATATGTTTTCGTGTTAATATTCTGAGGTAGGATTTTTCAAAAACCGAAACCGAACGCTCAGAAATGTCTGTTGCTCAAGGCGTTTTTTTTTTAAATATCCTGTCCGTCGAGTGGATAATCTTCAATAAGTAGCTATTGAATAAATGTTTTCCTGTAATTAAATACTTACATCAGGCAATGTTGAACCTACTCAAATCAGTATTTATGTAGGCAACTAGGGGTATATGGTAAGGATAACTCGTTGGTCCTGAGTATTCAAATTATCCTGTTATTAAATGTTTTGATTTAATTAAAGGTAGCCGACACCGCTGTTGGAATTTCCACTATGAATTGGGACTAAACCGAATACAATAATGCGGATAACGGATGATAAGTGGATCGTACGAATCATCCAATGGTTGGTATAAGTACTATCATGCTAATATCATTTTAGGGTTGTGTAGGTCCAAAAGACTACGATTGGCCGTTACATGGAAAGATTGGAAAGAATGTCGGATGATAGGACGAAAAAAGTTTTGACTATGAAATAATAAAAATATACGTAATAGTACATTAAAACAACTTTTAAACTTTTTCCATTTTTTTTTTGACCTGACCGGTTTCAGCCTATAACGGCCATCTTCAGACCTATATAAATCATTTCAATAAATATTCAAATTCGGACTAACTTATTAAAACTGCATCGTAATATATTTTTAATCATTCAAGATAATATTAACAATTCTTAAAATGACACATGAAACCGAAAAGACATTTAAAAAAAAAGCTAACGGCAGAAACTGGGACTCGAACCCAGAACCGCATGGTCTACTATTGATTCAACGATTTACGAAGCATGCTCGTATCTTAATATTAGTGCGGATTCATAGGTATTTTAAAATTATGAAATAATTTGCAAATTTACTGCCTCAACACAGGCTGGCCTAGTTAGGCGGGTTATGTGAAACTTCCACTATAACTGTAATTATATTGCTTTGCTGTTAGCCCCTATTTAACTCATATTTTACCCCACAAGTATCCCATCCTAAGAAAATCGTGATTGAAAGCTGTCTATTAAAACAGGCCATGTTAGAGGTTTTCATTAAAAATCATGACGTCACCTTCCGCCACACCTTCTCTTAACTACCTTCCTACCTCGCCACCTTCCCTCCTCCCTTCCTACCCCTGGCACCTTTCTTAGACAGCATCCCCTAAGCTATTTAACACCCTTGTCAATTGCTTATTGACGGGAGATTAAATGGGAGATCGGAGTGATCGGATCTGCCTATTTTATGAGAACGGTGAAAGATGTTTAACTGAACGTTGGATAGTAAAAATGGACTTTAACGAACTGTTCAAATGTAAATTATATTAACAAATTTCAAATGAAATACGAAACAGAAATAGACGCAAAAAAAGGATCAATTGCATCTGGGCATCGAACAGAATATCTCTGTCTTACCGGGAGTAGCACACTAACCTAACTTGCACTGAGCTAATAATACCTTGTTACCTCTCGTTATTTTTATCGATATCATACCAAACATACGTAATTTTAGAATTATTGTTAGTATATAATTATTATTTAATAATTTAATACCAACTATTACTAGCGTCTTGTCCGTTG
Source organism: Halesus radiatus (assembly GCA_022606495.2). Classification (NCBI taxonomy): domain Eukaryota; kingdom Metazoa; phylum Arthropoda; class Insecta; order Trichoptera; family Limnephilidae; genus Halesus; species Halesus radiatus. The sequence goes on from JAHDVE020005499.1 coordinate 39,170, forward strand.
CATCCAACGGAGATGATTTAAGTTTATTATTATTCCTAAATAAAAACTCATAATTTTATTGATGCAAATTGCTACTTGGATAAAATTTTCTCTATTATTTTGTAATTTAAATCATAATGTGACACATACAATTTAATATTTTCACAATACACATTAATATTAATTTAATTTTCCGAAGCATTTTCAGTTAACCTGACCGAACATAACCTAGCCTAACCTAGTCCAACCTAACCTAATCTAATCACACCATATCTCACCTAAACTTACCTTGCTTAACTTAACCTAACTGATCCAAACGAAATCAAGCCAAACCTAATCTAACCAAACCTAATCTAACCTAACCAAACCAAACCTAACCTAATCCTTAATTATGTTAACCTTACCACCGTTGAGGTTGTTTTTTCACGAAAGCGGCTCTATAAAAATATCTTATATTTATTGAAAACAAATAAATAGTAACAATAAAATGCATTTTTTAAACCAAACCTAACCTAATCCTTAATTATGTTAACCTTACCACCGTTGAGGTTGTTTTTTCACGAAAGTGGCTCTATAAAAATATCTTATATTTATTGAAAACAAATAAATACTAACAATAAAATACATTCTTTAGAATTAAATAAATAGCCTACGATTTCAAATGGAGATTTTTGTTGATATCCGTTTTAATGCATTTTATGTGGGTACTTTTTCGCTAGTCTAGATTTAAAAAAAATCGTGTTATTCTTAACGCATGCGTACCTTTTTTAGTTCCAAATATGGAAAGTTCAATCGCATGCAAAAATTTGCCTTTTAAAAGTGGCCTAACAATAAAACCGGGTTCCCACCTTCTCTATTCTGTGATCTTTTTCTTCAAAATTATAACGGATCTTTCTTTGGTACAACAATTATTCTATTTCATTTAATTTGTACTCGTGGAGCTCAAATCGACGCTGCAAATATGTCAGCATAATGTCGTACGAATATTCTAAATAATTTACTTATTGATTTCTGTTGGGACTCTTGACTGGCATTCAAAATTTAAAATTCTCTCTATTTGTCTTTTATTTTTAAAAAAATCTGAAAATAACTCGCCAAACCGGGGTGTTTTCATAAAACCAATTGTGTACCAATGACGTAATGCACACAAACGAACTGTAGGAGACAGCTGATCCCAATCTATAGATAGGGCTGGAAGGGGAGAAAGTACAACCTATCTTTCCCTCTGTAAGGAGGAACAATACTAACGCCAAGACCTTATTTACGACTTTTGTAATTTGCAAATGTAATTCTGCACAAAACCCCAATTCATGCAAAATTATTAGTAGAGTCTGGGCCCAGTAAGAGGCCGTGGTCCAATGGGGGTCCAGGGTAAGCGATGGTCAAAAAGAAGGGCGTCTTGTCAAGCGGGCGGTTGAAAGCTAACTGGCAAGATTTGGTTTTCGCAGGCTACTTAAGTACTCTGCACATGTTCGACAAACCCCTCTCCCTCACACCGCCGTACTGCTGACGTTTTATTCAAGACATTCTAGAAGTGGCGGGGCACACCCCGCCACGCGAACAATACCTTTACAAAAGCATCGGGAGTCGGAATCGTTTGCGAATAGCGAAACAGTATTTATTATACGATCCGACTCCCTTACAAATTAGAAATAATATCAACAATCTACATAAGTGCAATATTACAAATGTGAAGACGAAAATGGCCGCATCAAAATATTCTGGGAGAGGCAAATACGTCGGAGACAGATTGCTTTAGGATAAATTCGACTATCATAATTTCAACCATATTAAAAGTACTCAATTCAATAAATTATTAATTTGAAAATGCAAATGAATCGCGAGTTCTTAACCTAACCTAATCTATTCTTACGGTGCCCATAATTATTCAGAGATTGAAGCAATCTCCTCTTGTATTTGCTTATGGACTCAACTTAATGTTATTTAATTTGTCTTGTATTTTTCATTTTGTTTAAATGCCTTCGTCGGTTTTCCTCTCCACGAATGTTGTATTAAGAAAGGGTACTTTCCCAGTATCGGGTTATTATTTTTAACAAACAATAATATATCCATTAAACATTAAATCGACGTAGATAACTATAATTTGATGTAAAACTTATTAATTCACGGCGTTCATATAAGTTGAGAAAAAAATTAAAACAGTGAACTATGGTATATATACAATTTTTCCATATATATAGTTTAAGGAAAAATTGAACCAGTCTGAAGATGGCCGCATAGGCTGAAACCGGTCAGGTCAAAAATAAAAAATTAAGAATCATTATAATAGAATTCCACCGGGAATTGTAAGTATCATAAATAAAAGTATTAAAATTATTAATGTTTTGATAAGAAGAAAAGGTTTAATGCAGTGATTGCCAAAGTGGGCAATATCGCCCATGAGTGGGCTATTGCTTGTGGGGCGATTAAGAGTTATATGTTCCTTAGGGGGTGAATTTATATATTTTTTGGCGATAGGTATACTTTGTGTAGTTACTTTATTATAAATACTGTAGATAATTTAGTTATTTTTTATTGAGATCTACGTTTGATGCAATTTCTGTTTCATAAAATTTCAAAAGATTTTTAATACGACTTTCCGAACGATAAGAATAAACAATATTTATTGGCTTGTCTTTAGGCCTAGTAAAATGCTGCGCTTACTTATTAACGCGTTGTGTGTGATGTTTTAGATCAGTTCCAGTTTGTTGGGTCAGTGGCGGATTTGGTACCGCGTCTTGGTCCCACCTTCGTCGCGACACAAGCAACATCTTCCACTGACTGTGATGGTAGTAGGAGATTGTCAAATATTTTTAGGTTATCCGTAACATGGTAATGTTTGTTTTTTTTTATAAAAATGAAAAATAATATATCCAATGGAAAACAGAGACAGAAGGGGACATGGCATGAAAGTGTGCCGATTATCGCCGATATACTTCCAAACTGTACGAACTATCAAAGCGACGGAGACGATGAGAGTAATGTATTTAATGTGTAGGTAGAAGCAAAGGCGGGGTGTCGCTTTGCGTGGATGGGATTTACAGCAGTATGGGTGAACAATGTTGGCGACACTTTTGTGAGCGCAGTTTCATTCTGATAATAGTTAACGGTTCTCCCTCTCTTGTTTCTATTATCTATGGTTTTTTACACGTTAAGCATTAGTTTACTCCCAAAAACAATTAACTAGACAATATAGGTACAACGAACAGAATATTACTTAAGACTCACGCGTTTTATCAGTAAACATGATTTCATATTGCGTAGCTGCCTCCGTCGCGGATTCTCATCTTATGAATATTTCAAAGAATTTCCCAGTAACCGGTTGCGTCTGCTGATAAAATATTCAGGGAGCAATCAATTCAATTCGTACGCGCACGCCGGTTAATAATTTACCAAGTTTACCTGCCGAATAAACTGTCGAGTGAATTACTCCGCGCCCGGATCCTGAGGAGAGGCGCAGGTAGTGCCCAAGTTCAACGTATCACAGATATATATATAAAACCGGGTTTTATGACAACAGAACATTAACAGAACAGAAGAAAAGTGAAAACACGTAATCTAACCTATATTTTACAGTGTTATTTTCCGTCGTTATTCCGGTTAACATAAAATCCTTCAGGGTTAATGACATAACACGAAGTGGGGCCCTCTATAACTGGTGACCGGAAAAAGATCTTCACATCTACCGACTCCATGCAATACAGATACGTACAGTGGCAGGCACGGCACAGAAGGGAGTATTCACATTGCGCCGTGCGTGAATGTGTTCATAGATAATATAAATTACTAATTTCGCCGTGCCTGCCACTTTACGTATTTGCACTGCGCGTTGCCGGTAGATATAAATCGAACTTTTATCAACACGTATAAATCGGGACACTTTCTAAATGATATAAAGTCAGTAAAAATATGAGAAACATAAAAAAAAAACTAGCCCGAAAACCTAATCTAACCTAACCTAATCAATAATAATATATGCCTCCATATTAATTAAATTGGGTGAGATTAGGTTTTCCGGCTAGTTATTTGCTCGTACTTTTAATGAATTTACATCAATTTTATAAAGTATGTCGATTCATACGTATGTTAATTTACCATGGATCCGCTAGCTCTATAGCGGTTCAACCTCAAATTCCCTTTCATTCTACAAAAGAGCAGCCAAAAATAAAGGAATTAATTGATGGTGATATGGGTTATCTTAAATTGAGGTATGATATCCATAAAAATTACGGAAAATAATTGTGTTATAATGTTTGTCATGGTAGGTATGAAGTCCTGGGTTTGATGCTCGGGTGCAATTATTATCATTTTTTGCGTTCTCGGGTCTGTCATTTGAGATTGTATAATATTATCTTCAAAGGTTAAATTTTACAATAAAGTTTATAAGGTTCAATAAGTTATGTTTTTAATGATTACTGACATAAATTGAACTGGTCTCATTAGCTAAGTTGGTTAAGCGGTTGCCCCGGATAGGCAGAGGTCCTGGGTTCGAGTCCCAGATGCGACTGAAATCTTTTTATTTTATGTCGTTTTTTTTCCGTTTTCGTGTTTCGTTTAGGTTATGTTAATATTATTTTCTACAATGATTCAATTAGTTATTTCAATATATTGAAAAAAATAAATAATACTACTTCAACAAACGGTAGTTCACTTTATGGAATTATTTTTAATTAATAACAAAAAATGTCTAATTGGATAAAAGTTTGTAGCTGGCCCAAAACTGGAATTTTACATAGAGAGTATAATGGGTTGCAGTTTGCAGTTAATTCAGCTGCATTGTTGAGTCTACAGAGTACCTAATTCTGCTCAAACAAATCCCAATTTACTTTGTGAAATAGAATTCTCTACTTCAGTTGAATGATTTTCACAGAACAGACTGTTTCATTAAAATTAATTTTAATATTCTTTGGCTTTATTCTTATGCATGTGAAATTTCCTAAAAAAAATTGTGTATTGGTACCCACATTATTACTGAGCCAGCAGTCAGACGAATTAGGATCGATTCCCACAGAGGGTACCATTTTTGGTTAATTATTTTCATTATAAAGAGTCGTTCAAGTACATATTACACAGTGTTATCGAGTTATCATTGACCAATAAAATAACAACACTTAAAAAAGAGAGCCAATAACTAAAAATCTAAGGAAATTCTTAAAGCTACCTCTACTTTATGCTACTAAAAGTGTAATTATGAAACATAATATTACATAGGTTTTCGTTTAGACACGGTGTTAACTCAATAGTAGGGAAGTTCCCGTGTAAAACGTACTTGCATAGGGTCTACTGATATGTAGATATTCTATGAGTTTAATTGAAGGACGCCAGTACAATCGTCTCTTGACGTTGTATACTTTGAGTATCGAGACAAATAATCTCAGGTCATACGTAGACCCACTAGGGGCGGCAAATCACACTCTGGTTATCACACGATTACTCTAAAAGTAAACGCAGTTTAGACTGAACAATAATATCAATATATGAAATGAAAGACATCCTGATTTATCCTACTAAGATTAAGAAAGGCTTGCTATTGAAATAATGTTAAGATGGTACCGGTTTTTCGTATTATTATTTTATTTGAGGTTGGAAGTAGCAACGAACGTTCAAGAGGATGACCCAGAAGTCAACAGAGTTCCTCACGGGGCGTCAGGTTCGTTGATGATCTGATCTGGTGCGGCGAACAGATAAAGCGGGGAATGGTCAATTTTCCATCGGTCGATCCTCCCCGAAGTAGAATTCTTCCAACTGCGATTCATCACACGGCCGCTGGCGGCTAAACGGCCAAAAGTCATCAGCGCCTGTCCAAAGAATGATCTCCTCCTGTTACTCAACCTAACAGGTAAACTCCTCGCAAGGTTGTCAATATAAACGACTCAAAATCATAAATAATGTATCTCAAACAAAATATTGCTTTAATGCAATAAAAGGAGCAATACACTTGTTACATTTAACAATGAATAAGAGTATCAATAAAAACAGTAGAAGAAAGTGATTTTATTTAATTACTCAGTTGTAAAGGTGAACTAAAGAGGACGGGAATTCAATTGAATTTGGGGGAAAGTGTTGTATCTAGAATACGTTTACCTTGAGACAGATTCAAAATTTCCGCACTTCAAGAAACAATACTGCTCAAGCAAGTGTGCAGTTTTGAAGAGTGACTGCTTGATGGAAATACTATTCTTTTTGTCATTGTAAAAGTTGCATAGTTTTTAAACGGCGATTTTTATAGTTAGTCAAGAAAAAAGTAATAGTTTTGGTCCTCGTAGGATTTTTTCTAATCAAATCTAAGCAAATATCTGTTTGTTTTTATTTATACGAGTGTACCGGTGTATATTCTACTTTGTTCTGTAATTAAAGCAAGCCCCAAATATCGTATGCAATTTGTATTACAAAATGACTTGTTGTACCATGAAATAGTGTTCGGTGTTGTACCTAGAAACGCAATCCAATGTACTATATTTCTACGGGTACATTGAGTTATATTTTATTGAGTTTATACATTCCTTTAGCACACATATTATGATGTTTATCAGTCAAAATATAATATTTTTTTCAACTATTATACTATTTTTTTAAAATTTCGATCGATTACTTTTCTGATATTCAATAAAAACATACATGAGTTGTGTATATTTTTAAACGAAACTTTATTTATTTTTTCTTTTAAATAAATCTCTCTTTATAGTATTTTTTTTTTGTCTTAATTTAATAGTATCATTTCAATAATATACCACGTGTTTCAAGGTGAAACACGATGTGTTCCAAGGTATTAACTACACCATAGGAACAGTTGGTCGATGATTGCAAAATAGCGGCTGGGTGAGTGATTACTACACTTTCATTTAATTTATCCATCGCCTTTAAAAGTATAAACATGTATTTTTATTTGCCTATCGTTAACGTTTTGCCTACAATGAATACAGAAAGTGCTACAGAGCAAAATGTTTCAAATGTATTCAAGGTACAACAACTTATTCTAATCAATTGCTAAAAGGGGAAAGGAAACATGATGAAAATATTCCATCGAACGTTGTTGTTTTTAAGTGAGTCGTGTATCGAGAAGGAACTCCTTTCTCCTGAGTGTAAAAGTCTGTAAAGTAAATCACCTTTCTTCTACTTATTCACAAGCTTTTTGGCGTCCAGCTTTGGACATAAACTTTCTTCAATTCTATTCAAATTTTCCGATTCTTAGTGGGTCTCACCTACCCGAAACCTGGAAATCTCTTCAATCGTTAACATAACTCATGTGTGACCTCTGCTTCTCTTTTCCTCCATAGGCCGCAACCCGACGATGCGATTAACAAAAATACCATTAACTGTATTAAATTTCTCTGTGTACAGAAATTTGTTGTGTGGTATTTTGCATAGTGGAACACACTTAGGGGGGTGGGGGATGTCGGAGAGGGATTATTCATAATTTCAAAATAATGATAACAGTATAACACAATTCAAAAATAATAATTTTTTTCAAGAGAAAAATATTTATTACATGTTTTTAAGATTTACTTAGGCTTCGCATTTATCGAAATCAAATCAAAAATGTGATCTTTTTCTGACTGTCCTACGTATGTTTTCCAAAATATATTTAAATATTGAATTTTCTCATAAAATATGTTACTTGGAAGGTTTTTCTTTAAAATGCCGAGATGAAATTTTCTAAAAGGGTATAGAATCGTTCCTTCAAAACATTTTTTTTTAATGCAGATTACAAAACATTGTTGAAGTTTATGATATTAGGACGGTCAGAAAATGCCAAATTTCTGAATTAATTTTGATAAATGTTAAACCTATATAAATATTAAATGTATGCAATAATTTATAATGCCTTTAAAGATATTTCATGTATCGTATTATGTAATAATTTTATAATTATTTCGAATTAATAAATAGTCCCTCTCCGATGTTCCTCCCCCTTTAATGAAGTGTCCTTTCAATTTTGTGAGAATGATAGAATTTAGGGTTGCAGGGGGGTGTAAAAGGATTGAAGTTCATTAATTTTTTGTCAATATTAAAAACGACAATTCAGAACTGGCCGCTAAACATTACAAAATATATTTCGATAACCTTTTGTTCTAGTTACGGCCTCCATGGTCGAGGGGTAAGGCTCTCGACTACGAATCGGAAGGTCGCGGGTTCAAATCCCGGCGTGCGCAACAAAATTTTATTTAATTAATTTGTGCTGTTTCACAATTAATTAATTAAAAAATAATGTGTAGTATATTTGCGCACGTTCCAGAGTGGAAGATACTCCCATTATCACACTGGTGAAAGACCACCATTCAGAATTGAAACGTTGCTTGAAATGGCTTTTAGCCGTGTTTGGTGACCAGATCTGAATAGCCAGGCATTTCCCCACCTTCCTCTTCCCCTTCTCCTTCCCCTCCCCTATACCTTCAGCCTCACAACATTTCCCAATTGGGGATGCCATAGTCTCACTGGCTCTAGACGGTTGGGAGCAGTTGAGACTCTTGTGGGGCATTCATGTTAAAAAAAAAAAAAAAAGTTATAAGAATTTTTCTATTACATTTTAAAAAGAGTTTATAGGTTTTACTTCGCTGTCAGAGCTTTTGGTCTGCTAAAAGAAACGGGTGTCACTTTAACATTTCAACGCTTAGCGGAGCTTAATCCGTGAAAGTTGGCTTAATTTGAAGTGTCGCGCGAAAATTGAACGATCAAAAGTAAGTACATAAGTTTTGTGATCCGTAATTAATTGACAATTATTTCAATTATGATTGATGTTTGTGCTTTACCTCCTTTAGCCAGCATTTTATACAGCCTCACGGTATCATTCTTCAGGGTAGATGACTGATATTTTTTAAATGTGAATACTGTGCAAGGGTCCCTGCCGCTAACCGTCTGGAGCCAGTGCAACTATGGCATCCTTAATAAATTGGGTGTGTTATGGGGCTGAGTGAAGTGGGGATGGGAAGGATGTAGGCAGAAGGATGGTAAAGAATGTTATGATGGATATTGGATACAAAATATAATCATCATAATTCCGTTATTTATGAGAATCGTAAATCACAATTATTTCGATGCTGTATTTTATTATCATCGTAAGCTAGCAGTCCACAATGGAGTGCTGATACCAACCCTGATGTATGGCAGTGAGGCATGTAAACTGAATGCCGTAGAAATGAGATCTCTGAAAAAAATATTGAGATTCGTAAAGAATGCAAGGCTGATGTAAGCGTAATGAACGAGATAAAGAAAGGGACGCTTAGATGGTTTGGGCATGTAGAGCGAATGAACGAAGAGAGGAGTGTAAGGAATATATGACGCGAATGTGAATGGAAGAAAAAGCAGGGGGCACCCGAGGAAGACATGGCACGATCAAGTGAACTAAATACTTGAGTATGAACTGGCTTCCAAATTCAACAGTGGGGCGCACTTGCTTTTTGTACGAGGTCAGCAGTTGTGTACTATCAAAGCATCTTCATCCTGTTTTTATGGGAGATGAAGGCGATTCCAGACGCCCCTATCCTGCGCAACTTCGGCGACTTCCGTCTATAATAGGCCCAGCCTCTCCTTGCATTGCCTCATCTCTAAACTTTGCCCGGGGAAGCCTACTGAACGTCTTCCATCTGGAATTGCAATTAGTATTCTCAACGGAATTCTATATTCTGGCTTTTTTAATGCTTACTTGACCAAGCTACCTCAATTTCGACTTTTCTTCGAGTCTCAAAATCTAGGTGATAAATGAGAGAATACATAGTAAATTGTAAAACAACTTTTTTTAGTACAGAATTCATTTGTGGTCCACAATTGTTTTTTTTTTTGTAACAGGTACACAACAGGTTTCGCTGTGAGTTTTCCCAGTAGTCAGTTAAACTATATCTAGTATCCAGTATCATTGTTAAAGCGAATAGAATAGAAACTCAGACTCAGTGATCCCAATTCGCTTTTGCGAAAAAAATCCAGGGATCGCTTAACTCCGAGGGATACAGAAAGGTGATAGAACTTTTTAATGAGTAACTTCAAACAGCAACAAAAAACCGCTTTTATATTTGCAATACTCGTATATACCAACTGACTTATATACGAGAAGGCGCAATTTTATAGTACTTTAAAGTTCTCGTATTGTAAAACCTACCCAATCTGAATTGTACAGTACTTGCTTACGAGATTTTGGATATTATGATGTCACACTGTTGACACTTTCATCACCAATGGCGTCCTGGACGAGTTCTATTACATCAGATGCGAGTCAAACCGTTGTTTTTAATCGAATTTTAAAGATCGATGTATGAATTGTACCAATAACGATGTAGATACTTACAATACAACTTACGTATTCAGGATTCTCATTTTTTGTAATAAGTAATCTAAATAAGTGATGCACAACCTTTTTAACCGGAGGGCTAATTTATCCATATTCGTTAACTTTGCAGTCTGTGGTATCACTAAGCTACTGAAACGGTCACCTTTTCCAGCATTTATTATAGAACGCAAAAACAAAGCGCCGAAGGCGAAATTTTTCTATCTTCAAGACTAAACCAATAAATGCTGTCGGTTTTTATCATACTGAAATATTAAAGAAAATGTCAGAAAAAATGCATGTAATTTCCGGAGCATTTATTAAAATAGACAAAAGTTTGTCGCGATATCCTTCATGTTTTATTAAACAGAAAGGAAAACTTTGAATATTTGTTCATAGCAAATAAGAAATATCAAAATCTCTTCTGTTACTGATATGTTTTCCAGAAACAAGATTTGGAAGCTTTCTCTTGTAAAACGGAATCCATTAAATACTGTCAATTATAGTGCCAGCATAAAAAGTGCAAATTTTGCTAGGTTCGAGGTCATGTCAGAAGTCGGAATAATAGAAGAGAATGTATGAGACGATGTATGAATGTGAATGAAGCAAAAAGTGTATGCCAAGATCGAGTTGTTTGGCGGTTCGTCCTCTCTGCCTACCCCTGCGGTGAAACGGCGTGATGGTTAGTTAGTTAGTTTCAGGGTCAAGCCAAAGTACTGATTTTTATGGTTCATAAAGTCAGATTGAAGATAGAAAAGTCAAGTAAAGAAATCTTTTGGATGTCTTTAAAATGCATCAAACATAGAACCTAACAAAAAAAATATTTTATCAGTGCCAGTTTTCATTCAGGTTCGAAAGGGTTAATAAAGAATGCTTGTCAAGTGTTACTTTTCAAACGATAAAAATATCCGTTTGTGAATGCGTCATTCCTTAAGAACATATTCCTTAAAGTACCTTTTATAAAATAAAATTTGGAAAAAAAGCATACTAGGGATGAAACTTCACTTTTAATAAGTCAGTATTTTGATATTTTAAAGAATAAAGCTACGATGTAAAACCTTTTGCATTTAGTACTGACACATTGTTACATAATACGAAGTAGCACATCTTCCTTAGTTCTTGGGTCCGTGAGAAAATCCAACACAAAAAGATTCAATTTCAAGAACTCTTTCAACACCAGCGCTAAGAGAAGAATGGCAGCCAAATTAACGCTCGCAGTCTCTTTAAAGCTCCCCAGAGCAGTTTTCGCGGGTGCACCGTAATGATTAGTACAATACAAACACAGCATCATTATTTACCTTATACAATGAGGTATTTATAAAATTGCATTCAAGATCTAAACGAATGCTACTGGAGAAACAGGCAAAGAGTTGTTCAGAAGTATTTTAAATGTTATGAAGGGGATGTTATGAATAATATTATGTACCTACCTTGTTAATTTTAATATTTTTCAAGAGTCCCTAATGATATGTATTTTTAAAGTAAAGGTTTAGTAAATATCTAGTACGTGTGAGAAGTATATTATTTATTTTTGTTTTACATTATGAAATATAGGCCATTAAAGGAATTGATTTTACGCGATTTTAGAGGCGCTTTTAACAATTATTTGGGGGCTAAGGGTGATTTAAAAAAATGTTTTATCCTGCCTACTTTTAAAATATGATGAAATATAAAATTTTTAAAAATATTACAATAAGCATTATGGTGGACTTTAAATTAAATTAAAAACTACCAATTTACGTAGGAACACAAATTTGCCGTACATTTTTTTTAAAATAAATAATACGATAAACCCGCAAATAATTTTCTCAGTTGCCTATAAAATTATGATTTAAAAAAAAAAAATTCTCATACGTACTAGATGATTACTAAACCTTTAATTTTTAAAAAATGTATCGTTCAACTTGGATGGGTATTTTGGCCTCAAATCCAAAATACAGTTATGTATGAAACAGGCAGCGCAGCCGTTCCTCTTATATCCTTCTTGATAACCTACAGTTCCGGTTCTCTCAGATGATAGTTGCCAGCTGTCATATTCTGCTTCTTTTTAAGGAAAATTCCTTATCCTTTTCCTTATGCTTAGACTTTTTCTGGAGAGACATAGCAAAAAATCCTGAACAGGTTGTTAGATTTTTTTTCGGTTAGAGTTTATTTGTAAACACAAATCGATCAAATATATTTGTTTTGAACCAAACACAAGGTGTTGAACCGGAATTAAAAAGCATATTTTGATACATTATTTCATAATGCATTATTTTCCATTTTCATTTTAATTTTAAATAGCGTGAATACGCCTTTTAACGAAGAATTACCCTTTGTAAAAAAAATACCTACCTCACCACATTATGTGGTGAGGTAGTGGTATATCTATGGTGGTACATGTATGCCGCCGCTTGCCGTTGTACATTGCCTTTACTTGTTATATTGTTAACTTATAATTAACATTGTTTATTACATTGGTAACGTACTTAATATTGAGTTTTTCTCTTGTTAAAAATAAACAAATATGCATTTTTGTTATTTTTTTAATGAAGAAATGCAAACATTCCCAGGTTACGAAAAACCTGACGATATTTAAAAATCTCTTGCTACCATCACATTAAGCGGAAAATGTTGCTTGTGTTGCGATGGAGGACTTACCCAGCCGAGGAATTGAACTCACGACGCCCGGGTGCGACCCAGACGCGATGCCAACTCAATCGCTGACCGGTGGCAACGATTGGCATATCAAATCATGTAAAATATGGCTTCAATTTTGTGGAGAAAAAAGGAAAATAGAAAGATTGGAAAAAGACAAATTCAACATGCAATGACAGGGTGACTGTTGTCAAATTCCACGCCGTAAAAAACTCAGTTCACGGCTTCTGATTTTGGACATTTTTGATCAGAAGTCTGGTATGTTTGTAATATTTAAGTCTAATAACTTACTCAACTGTTTTATCTGGTTCCATATTCCTTTCCTCATACTTACCTTAATCCTTAATTTATTTATTGTATTCAAGTTTAATTTGTAGAACTCCATTTTTTATGTAAAGTTAATCAAATTTAAATATCACTATAAAAAATTAAATAAATATCTCAATCAATTTAAAAAACAGTGTATTTTTAAAAAAAATATTCGTTAGGTAATTATTATTACGTGTGATAGCTATCAAGGCATTATCAAACTGTGGAGAAATTACTTACAGACAATCTATTTATATTATTTCTATGTAGGTGCTTTTTAATGAAAGTCAGAATCAGTTCAGGGAAAAACCTCATTCAAAATGAAATTAATTTGGAAACACCAATGATAACCATCTTAATGACCTTTAGTCAAATTTTTAGTACATTAAGTATCATTGTTTAAAAGTAGGGAAACGTAAGAGTGTTAACCAGAAATTAATAAGAGCTGTTACGTGAAATAATAATTAGGTAGAAGAACTTTTTTTGTAAATAAACCGTTTTTAAATTGAATAAAAATATTTTTTATTTATAATTTCTTCAAAAGATTGGTTGTTCGCATTGTGGCATCATTATTAACAAATTTATTAAGTAAATCGGTTTTACCGATAGTAAATCATTATTTGTAAAAACCCGTCCAAAATAGTATGTGGTGGGATTAAATAAAATCATATAAATAAGTCACAATGTGGATTAACCGCAGTTTCAAAATGGCCATAAACGCAGAAACAGCTGTCATAATAATAAAAACCAAAAATTACTCGGGGAACTTAATAATAACATTATTTTTTTTTAAAATAATAAAATGGAATTCTATGAATTAATCACAAAAGCAATTAATAAGACAGCATTTTAGTTAGTTATTTGTTCGGAATTCGTATAATAACATTACATACACTTTGCAACAGTACGTATCCGATATACTATAACATGTGATTCCTTGGAGTAAAATAATTCACAAAATTTTTGTCTCCGGTGATATATATATTATAAAAACCGGCTAGACCGTTGGGGCTGGGATGAGGGGTTGGACTACATTAAAGAATGTGAACAAAAAATCACCGGAGACAAAAAGCTCACATTTTTAAATAAAAATATTTACTAGAATCGCTCGTTAAAGTCTGTCTACTTGCTAACATAAAATGCATAGGTACATATTATATGCTAATTATGGTTTTTAATTGAATTAGAATATTATTCGGAAATAAGTTTTCCATACTGTATGGTTAGTCAAACAAATTAAGAATCAGTTATTTGTTCTGATTGAAGACCTTAATTTTTTGATGAGGCATCCTCCACTACTGATTTATCAGTTAGACAAACGGCACGTGATTTAATACGCCTCTTCAAAACCGATAGTAACTGATTAGGTGGTCTTGAATTAATCCGTCTTACTTCGAGGTGTTATTCGCAAGGTTAATTGCGGACTAGATCGAGTGGGTAGATCATACCTTGCGTATAATTCCTCGAATCACTTGGTAGATTTCACGGTGTAATATTTGTACAGTTTCTTCTTAGTTGTTTTCAAGAATAACAATTACATTTTATAAGTACTTAATTCCATCATTAAATTACTTGATTTGTTTATTTTATAGTCAAAAAATATTTTTATTGTTGTTTATATCGTGCACCTAAATACTGTATTAAAACGGATCAGTCCGTCTATACTTATCTTATTATACTCAAATTATTGATAACTATTAAAATATATTTTTATTGTTGTTTATATCGGTCACCTAAATACTGTATTAAAACGGATCAGTCCGTCTATACTTATCTTATTATACTAAAATTATTGATAAATATTAAAATATATTTTTATTGTTGTTTATATCGTGCACCTAAATACTGTATTAAAACGGATCAGTCCGTCTATACTTATCTTATTATACTCAAATTATTGATAACTATTAAAATATATTTTTATTGTTGTTTATATCGTGCACCTAAATACTGTATTAAAACGGATCAGTCCGTCTATACTTATCTTATTATACTCAAATCATTGATAACTATAAAATATATTTTTATTGTTGTTTATATCGTGCACCTAAATACTGTATTAAAACGGATCAGTCCGTCTATACTTATAAAATATATTTTTAAGTCATTGTAGATTATATTAACAACTCTCAAAATGAAACATAAAACCAAATAGACCAGAAAAAGAAAAAGATAACATCGTTATCTTCAATGTTCAAAAAGTTTATTAGAGTGAGTTTTTATAAGCTTCAATAAGTTATTCAAAAAAAATAAATTAATATTAATTCTTGAGGTGTTAAAAAGTCAACAGATGTCCATATAAATAATAATCGAATAGGTATATCCAAGACACTATATAGAAGCTTACAATTCAATTCGGGTAGACTGCCCTAAAACGGGTTTTTATTCCCAGTTGGGCAGTCAAAGCTTTCTAGTTTTTATTGTTTAATAATGTGCGAAAAAATAAATAAATAAATAAGATTCTTATAGTCATGATAAAAAGGTCGCAGCCAAGAAAATATGGGAATAAATGAAAAATCATATTGACAGTTCTTAGAAATCGAAGTACGATACCGATAAAAGTGATATAACGGAATGGGTTAGCAGTAGCCCAGTGGATAGAGCACAGGTCTCGGATAGACCACGAAGTACTGGGTTCGAATTCCAGTTGACGTTATCTTTTTATTTTCTACTTTTTTTCTGGTTCATGTTTCATTTTGAAAGTTGTTAATATTATTTTCAATGATTATAAAATATTTTGCAGGTTTATAAGAGTTATTCCAAAAAAAGAAGGCACTTGAAAGGCGCTCTAGCCGCAAGTTGACCTTTGCAGCCCCCTTCCCTTACATCGCTTTACAAACGACAACTCACTTCGGTGTTACTATCAGGTGAAACAAATATTAAATTTCTTGGCGGTAAAAAATACAATGGGGTTAAATGTAAAACTTTCTGTTATGAAATATACTCGCGACATGTTTTTAAACTGTAGATAACAAAAAAAAGTTATTTAAAAACAAAATCCTTGAATAAATTAGTAAAGATAACTTTGTTTAAACCACTGCTTTTAATATATAAATATCTACATGTTTCAGAAGCAAAGATTATTTGATATTTATTAATATCATAACGCAAAAGGATACCTAGAAATACTAAACGAAAAATTCTCTCAACTCAATCATCAGAGTTCATCTTAGAGAGTTTCATACAATTTAAGAACAGATATTTATTTAATAGAAAATAAAATATTATGTGTATTCACAAAAAGCATTTGATCGACCGGTTTTGGAATTACCCCTCCTTCGTCAGTAGTAAATTAATCCTAAGATTTAACAAAATTACTGACATACCATAATATATTTAGATGTTGGAGTAGTAGGCGACCAAAGGGAAAGGGGTAATTAGAGGTTTTTCGGGAGGAACTGATCGGTTCACTGAAAAAAAAAATTAATATACTAGAATTAATATTTAGGGATTTTCAAATTTCAAGTAATTCGATATTATCTTTTTTTTTATTGCGGTTAGGAATTTTAACCGCTGTATCTTTATTAAAAACCATGTAAATTTATCTTATAGTCCTTTTCCAGACATTTTTCCAGTGAACCGCTCGGTTCCTCCTGTGTTTATATTATGAATTAATATAAATTTCCATTTATTTTGATCTGGCGTGAATAAATAAATCATGACCTTTTGCTTTCAGTACGTACTACATCGATTTTACCGAAAAAATGTAATTGAACTAACGTTATTTACTTTAACTTCCCAGGAGTGGGCAATAAGCATTAAGCACTAAGCAATCGCGAACCTGACTTAAATAATATTACATAGGAGCCGTAATTGAAAGCGCCAGCGATGGGAACACTTGATTAAGGCTATAACTGTAACGCGTAAAGCTGGAATAGCCCCTAATAAGTTATAACTAGCAGGGAGAGGCAACCATTGGGAATCGGGTTCTCCATTTATTTAATCAACGGATCAAATAGCGCTCTGAAAATGATCGGGTACAGGGTGTTTAGTGAAAACGTTATTCCAAATAAAATAATTAAAAATCTGTTTCATTCATTAAACGATTAGTTTTGAACGACGAGTATTTGAAGCAAATGGATGAGTTTGTGTATTTGATAATTATGTTTACGAGAGATGGAAAGGCTGATAAGGACACTGTAAAAATGGTGAATGCAGCAAACTCCATTAATATTGAACTGAACCCGCTAGTCGCTATTAAAAAAAATCCGATGAAGCAAGGCAACCAATTTACAATGAAGTGCTGATACCAACCCTGGCAGTGAGGCATGGAACTGGCAGAGAAAATATAAAAGTATACTGATTGCTGTGGAAGTCACCTGAGGCATCATCATTATCAAAATGTGGAGATTCAAATTCTCCAACCAATTCTAATTATTGTACAAAATTATGGCTTATACGATAATTTAACTGCACCTATATGGTCTATAAATAATGTGTAACCCTGTCCAAAAAGAGAAAATAAATGTAAAAAAAAAAAAAAAACAAATTCGTAGAATACGTGTAATATAAGAATAATATAATAATAAGAAGTAATATTTATGCAGCGCCCTTGAGATGATTTTTGACAAAAACGGCGCTATAAAAATCATCCGATTATTATTAATATTACATACGATTTCTTACAGTTAACCCACGAAACACATATATTTTTAAAAGAATAAAATAAAATAAAAAAAATACTTATTTACTTACAAAATATAGAGAACTTTAATCTAAGTGTGTTCAATCTATGCATTCAAAGTAATCGTTTAAGGTGTAGTGACATCTGTCCAGAAGGAATGTTTTTAATAGATCGTGTGTTTGTTTGATGTTACGTGTAAGATGGTTATATAGTTTAATTGCCATGTAGTAAGGTCCTTTCTGAAATATTGTTTTGTTGGCTTGTGGTATTAGTAGGTTTTTTGCAAATCTCGTTGTGTGTTTATGTGTTGAGTGTTTTAGAGGAATCCTATCTGGAGATGTCTGTACTAATAGGTATAACTCAATTGTATATATTTCGGTGACCGTCAGAATTTTCAGTTTTTTAAAGAGGGGTCTAAAAGAATCCAGAAAATCGGAATTTGTGATTTTTCAAATGCATCTCTTTTGGATGGTAGAAAAACGCCTATGGCGTTTACTGAGCTTTTCCAAAAAAATACTATTCCATACTTAAACATTGAATAGACGTATCCATAATATGTCGAAATTACTGAATCGACATTCATGACTTTTATGAGTGTGCCTAGTACAAAAGAGAAGCTACTGATTCTCTCAACTATTTTTGATACATGTTCTATGATGCAGTTTATGTGTGAATCTAATTATATTCCCATCAGTGAACAAGTTTTGGAAGTTCGCATTATTATTAATGTTTATATTTATGTTTATGAGTGTAGCTTGTACTGGACAAAATTTCACAACTTGTGTTTTGTTTGTGTTGAGTGTTAAATTTTGAGACAGTTTACCATTGATTGGGAGGTTTCGTTAACGTGCTTATCAACGTCTTCAGAGCAATATTATTAGCAAACATTGAACGCTAAGACATTGTAACATTAATTTTTGAAGTTCGTTTACATAAATAAAGAATGATTTTCACGTAGACCATTTTGCTTTGATTTGCTTTTATTTATTTATTTTTTTACTCTTGTCTTAGACTAAAGAACTACGTTAATCTTTCATATCCCTTCCGTTAGAAATGAAAACATAATTTTTTTAGTTTTATAACAACACTTTTTTTCAGAGACTCTTTCTGAGATACTTTGAGAACAGAAAAAAGTTAGTTTATTTTATTTATTTTCAGGAAATCGACAGTTTATATTTTATCAATCTGTACATGTGTATTTTTCCGAAAATAAAACCAATTGTACATTTTTTCCTTGTGACATGGAGTTTTTATTCAGTTGGTAATTGAAGAAATCCACATATATTACGACAATATATTATAATGTCATAATAAGATAGAATATAAAATAATTTAAATTCGTAACAGAATTATGTAGTCAGAAAAACATTGTTTCATGGAGTATTCAGGTGGTAATTTTGTCGAAGGTAACCACATAATATATCACATTATAACTTAAAACATGTTAAATGTTAAGAATGTAAAAGTAGCACTGTAGGAATACCACCGAATGGTTATTTAATCTTTTTTTAAAGTTTATTTATGGCAAAACGCACTTGAAGTGAAATAACATAAAACTGCGCTGTCTAAATGTTTTGCTATAATTTTTATATATTTTGAATATAATATACACCTACACATAATTAAACAATCATAAACGAAGTAATAACTTTTTTTTAAATGCTACATTACGCCCGGATAGCGTAAGTTTGAAGCACTAAAACCTTTTAATTGTTTTTGGCTTTCATACACACCCAAACCCCTACATAATTATTTATTGGAATACAGTTTTAATATTGTTTAAATGTTTATTATAATCATGAGACATTTTACTTTAATTTTATTGAGATCATGTAGAGTTGTAGATGCTCTCAGTATCGCCCTGGCGAAAGAACACCTTTGAGAATCGAAACGTTACATGAATTGGCTTAAGCCATGTTTCTTGCCAAGAAAGAGATAAATACTTCCCAACCGTCCTCGCTCTCTTCTCTTTCATTTTACCACTCCCTTCAGCCTTAAAATAATCCTACTCCAAATGGAGATCCCATACTGACTTCAGATAGTTGGGAGCATTTGGAACTCTTGTATAAAAAAATAATAATCAAAAATGTATACATTCATTCATTCTCTTCATTTTCGATATAAAACTTTTCATAAATTTTAATTAAAAGTTTTTGATCACCCTGTACTTTAATATGTGTGCTCCTCTTCAAATGAATCCATGAATTTTTCATTCGTAATTTCAACTTCCGCTGATGCGAAAAATTTGCGCGCGTGATTTTCAAATATCGAATGAATCAATCCATTATGTTTGAATCCAATCAATTGCACGAAATTAAAAGGTTATATTTGTTCGCGATCCGCCGTCGAGTAGCAACTCCCGGCGTTCCTACAGCTTGAACTTATTGGGTTGGAAAAATTGTAACCCACCGTATTATTTTAATAATTTAGTATTTGGATAATAGTTTCATCGTATAGAAAAAGCGTACATTATACTCATATCACTCAGTATCCTTACTATTTGGCTTATTAAATATATGTAATTATTACGTTTGATACGAGTAACTTAAGAATGTTAAGAGGATTAAATACTATAATATCGTAATTTCTTCAAAAGATTGGTATTTACTTTGTGGCGTCATTATTAATAAATGAATTAAAAATTACTTTGTATTCTCCACTTTATTAATTAATGTACACATTGTACACACATCAACATGTTTCGAAAACGATGATTTCTTCATCGGGAATATATAGAATATTGAAAAATATCAATGTCAAGTATAGACATATGATAAATGTAGAACACAATAATGTAAGGATAGACAAATTAAAAGTAATAAATGAAAAATGTTAATAAAAAAAATATTATGAAACATTGAATAACAAATTTATATTAGAAATTCAAAAATAAATTACTTTAACAATTTCTTCAAAAAATTGGTATTCACTTGGGGGCGTTATTATTAATAAATAAATTAAAAATTCATATTTTCATAAGAAGCAATCACTTTGTGGTTTGACATTGTATTAAGTAAATGAAACACGTTGTTATAAACCACCAATATATTTTATTTTCACCAACCGGTTTCGCTTAACTCAAGCTTCAACAGGGTAAATATAATAACTGAAATTATTAGTTATTATATTTACTCTAATTAAGCTTGAGTTAAGCGAAACCGGTTATTGAAAATAAAATATATTTGTGGTTTATAACAACGTGTTTCATTTACTTAAATAAAAATTGCTTTCTTTTCACCGCTTTATTAATATACACTTATCAACATGAGGTGATTTTTCGTAAAAACAGCGCTATACAAATCATCCAATTATTATTATTATTATTTCGAAAACGATGCTTTCTTCATCAGGAATATATAGAATGCTAAAAAATAATTTAATTTTAAGAATAAAAGTAGATTTTTTTAGGAACTTACACAACAAATAATTAATGCACTTTATTAACTTTTTGTGGGCCAAAATACCTATCGGATACACCATGTCTGTATCCGTTGAACACCGGTATATCCAATCGGTGTGTTTTTTTTCATAGATTTTGTACCTTAAACATATTCGTGGCTTACACAACAATTTAATAAATCGGATAAGAGTTCTTGCTTTTCGTTTCTTAAAGAGCTACCCTAAAATAGTACCAACGTTAGTACTGCGATATATTTGAAAAATAATATTTACAGATATTTATAAGTAAGCCTCATATGATTTACGTTGTATTGTGAAGAACACATGGATGGAATAAAATTGTTTCTCTGAATATAAGTAGCTATTCTGAGGAAACTGCTTATAATAGATATATACATTTTTTATAAATAAATAAACACATTTTCTGGTAAGACGGTATAATTAATAAAAACATGCATACGATATGTCTTCTTCCCCTTGTAGTACTTGGTTCGAAGACCGATCGCGTCGACAAGGCGCCTCCAGGTGTCTATTTCCGGTGCTACGTCAACGGCATCTGTCCATAGTAGGTCCAGCATCTGGAGTTGTTTCTCCCACTTATGTATGGGGCGGTCCATTGGACGTCTTCCCTCTGGAATAGCACTCAGAATTTTTACTGGAATTCGATCTTCTGGCATTCTTAACACGTGCCCAAGACACCTCAGTTGCGACTTTTCTATGAATAATAGCAATGGTTCGATGGTTAGCTCCTCCCGGATCATCGAGCATCTTATTCGATCCCATTTTGTGACACCTGCAACTCCTTTCTCATTTCCGCAGCTTGGACCCTGTATTCGGTCGTTCAACATCCAGATCTGGTGAACATAAGTAAGTGTACGAGAGGTATAAGCCCCGCACAAGGAAAATAGTGTAAATATTTACGCACCGGCACGACTATTGTGATTTGCGAATCCTCTTGAGGAAGGTGTTTGGTAGTTTCCCAATGGAGATGTCGTCGCTCCGAGCGACTAGAAGATTGTTCTTGTTTGTGACAGCGGCAGGTGGAGGTATCAAAGCGAGGACATGTTGTCCATTCTGCGGTGGAAGTGGAAAGAGAGCACGTACTTTTGTGTGTACGATTTTTGTAGGGCGCCGGCGACATTATTTGCATGTGTTGTGAAATCATTGCATTTTGTGGTGTAATTTTGACTTATTTACGGTGAAATATAGGCTTTTGACTCACTTGAAATTGCATTTTGTTATGCAATCTTGACTTGGTTATTTACACGTGGTGTGCAAAAATTTATATTTGGTTATAAAGAAATATGTTTTATCTGTTTAAATTGATTCATTCAAGCACGTTTGATAGAAGTAAGCGTGGAGCGATACAACGATTTGTACCCTACTTACTTTGTCTTTGAATTTTAGCTCAGCTTTCCTTATCATTGAGCTGTAAAGAGAATGCAAACACTGCTTGCCGCACCTATCCTAAGATCAATTTCTCCATCTTGTCGGCCGTCGCTTGAGAATTTAACCCCGAAGTATTTAAATTGGTCAACCTGTTTCAACTGTGCCCCGTTAGTGAAGATGCTACAAAAATGTCAAGCAAGTTATTTCAAAAATAAACTCAGCCAGTGCACTTGGGAGCTCGGCGTTTCATGTAATATAGAGGCCTTTTATTTTGATACCGTTTTACTGGATGGACGAAGGTGGCGTGAACTACTTGGTTCCATATAGAGTGGAATAGTTGAATAATTAAATAATGGAATGCTGAATCCGCTCATGAGTAATCCCTGCTACGGACGGCTACAGGGCTTCTGCACTCTTTTATGTAAAGGCGCCTCTAAATCTCCATGCAGGCAGGTTGGATGGCTCTGGATACTCAACCATGTGAATTAAAGAATTATAGGGGTGGTGATCTGTCGATCCACAACAAGAAAGCGTGACCGCGCTCTCTCGATTCCTGTCAAAGAAAAGTCTTATTTCCTCTTTAAGGCCCGCTCAATGCAGATTCCAGGCTGGACAACACTGACGCCAGAATTAATAGACTTCCTTTTGGTACGATTTCGACGGCTGCAGCAAAGGTCACATAACACTCATTTTAGAACCACCTTAGTTCATTGCCGTCTTTTTTTACATACTTTTGACTGCGGTAACCGAATGACCAAAAAATTATAAAAAGTTTAAACTAAATACTCTAACAAAATATTCGGTATTTGTACACAAGCTGAACCTTTTTACTTAATTGCTGCTTAACTTAAATTGGCGCCTAAAACGCCTAGCTCACCCCCCCCCCCCGCCGCCGCCCTCTTATTTTGGCTTCTTCCTCTTGGGTGTTAGATAATATATATCTGTATTTTATTTTCTAGTATTTGAAAAAAATTTGTCACCGGAAACCAGAATTTAAATACATTTTTTACTTCAAATATGGTCAGGAATTACTGGTTAAAGGAAGTCGGTACGTCTCTTAACATCTTCTATATGAAAGTATTAATATTATTGTAAGCCGGTGATTACAAATGTATCCACAAGTTTCCAGGGAGTGTGGTAATTAAAATTACGTTTATACATTTTCCGAAACATAATAAACTTAAACGTTTTAATATTAACCTAAGTTAGTAGGTAATCATTTTAACATTTACCTTTTATAAGTAGCGTGAAATTCAAAACCCCCCCATAACATTTGCTGGAACAACTTTTATTAGCTTTAAAAACTGCTACAGAAAATTAACTCCTTCAAATAGTTAAGGGTGAAATAGTCAGAGTTTTACTGAAGAAACTTGCAAAACAAAGTCTCAGCAAAGTGCTAGTATAGAAAGGAATCCACTTTAGATCTGAGTAATCGCTGACAAGTTTATTTAATAAATTGTTGCAGTAAGCATTACTTTAAATTATAATACGCCCAGCTTCAGACATTTAATGGCAACATGCTACACTAGCGCCTCTAGCGGCCCGGGGTTGCGAATTGTGTTTTTTTCATACAATTTAATAGATTTTTTTTGAAAAATATTTTTTTATAAAATATAAAGTTAGAAAAATTATTAAATAAATATAAGGTAACCTATATGACTACTGCCTTTAAATGCTCTTAACTGATTTTTTTTATTATTACAAAGGCTAATTAGGTTTACACTCAGTTATAAGCCTCGCCGCTCACCACTGGCGCACGGTCTGATAGTATAGAAAGGGAATAAAATACTTATTTAATATATTGTGAGAATTTTTCTTTAATTTCTTTTTTTAGACTTCTCTTCACTTAACATATAACAATTCTAATAATTATTATTTTTATTTGTAAACCTATGCTTTAATGAGGACATTTACACATTTACATATATTAAAATTATCTATTAATAATAAATTAATGATAAGAATTGTTTAAATAATTAAAAATTAAATTATTATTCATTATTAATTATTTTTTAAATTATTTAATTAATAATGAGGCCACAAAGTTACCATTCGTTTGAAGAAATTATTAGCTAAGAATTTTTTTAAGTTAAGGGAGTATAAAAATATTAAATTAAATTAAATCTCTGGCAATTCATTAATTGCGTAGTTTATACCCTTTCTAAACCCCCAGACCTCGAATTCTCGAAAAGGTCTAAACTACTATCCAGCATCCCAGTTTTTTTTTATTTTAAAATTTAGTTATTAACTTCTTTAGAATAAATATGTTTTTGCGACGTTTTGCGGTTTCACCAAGATGTAAGTATTGTTCAAGAAAGCTCTGAGATCGTTAGTCCACATTAAAAACGTTTCAACGTTATATTTGCGGCAGCTCGTCGCTTTCTAACATTTGTTTGAGTTGTTAAAAAAGGTAATACAATGCTACTTAATTACTGTAATATTCATTACCACACAGAGTTCAAATTATACCTTAATAAGTATCTTTTTATAATTAAATAGCAAATTTGAATATACTCTAGAATTTGATCACGGTGAAGGAGAAGGAGAAGGAGAAAACGGATGGGGGCTCTTTTTTTTGATTTTATGGATTCTTTCGTAATCCTTTAACTACCGGGGGCTTATAGCAATATCCCTCATGGTTTATATCTAACTAACACTGCGTTTCTTTTGGACGTATTACTATCAGCCTCTGATGGTTTCATTTACTTGTCTGAATTTATTTTAAATTGCATGAATTTTTAGGGAAAAGATCTTAACTGGATAAAGAACCCTAAAAGAGAAGAAGAAAAAGCAAACATTTACTTCTGATCTATTGACACAATTTTTTCTTTTTTAATTTTACTGATGTTAATTAATTGGTTTGAGGCACTTTACGATGTGGGCCACTTCGGAGTGCTGTTTTATATCCTCCATATCTGTTTGGGCGAGTAAAATTAGTTATTCTAGTATGCTATTTACCATGTTGGTTATTCCCGGGTCCCTCGTTCCGTCTACTATCGCATAAGCTTTTTTAAATTCGTCAGCCAGGGTGTTTGATTTTTCTTCATTTGAGAGTACCAGGATCGTCGCGTTGGGCTGTTTTAGGGGAGGGATGCTGTTATCTTGGTAGCGTAGTATTTTTTGCCATTTTCTAGATTGAATTGTCCTGTGTACTAAGAAATGTTATTTTTTTCTGACCACAGATGTGTTAAAAGTTTAAATCGTGTAACCTTTAAAATGCACCAAGGTCCCAGTGCATATTTTTTCAAATTCTATACATATACTATCAGTGGCGTGCATTGCTCTATAACCAAATGTAGGCTGTCTATAGTTTTTTTTTTTAATTGAAATAGGAGTGAATATTTGAAAATATCCACTTTATTATTATTAAAGAGGAATATAGGTATCATGTGCCAACTGTCCGGGGGTAAAGCGCAGTAGTTTTAAACAAATAAGTTTAGAAAAAAAAATTCTACATTCCAACTTTTTATTGTAGTTTACAGGTAAAAATGTTCAATGGTTTTTGTAAAGAAAAAATCTTCTTCCATATAAAAATATTTTTGTGTGGGAAAAAAAGTAATTCATCTTTTTTACTTAGCATTGTGTAGAACAAAAGCTTGAAAAGAACCTGTCAAAGTTAGTTAATGTCGTTTTTTTATATATTTTTTTTTTTATAATTATTTATGTGACACCTCACAAGAGCGCCTCTGTCTGTACGAAAGACATATAGGAGAATTATATCGCAACCCGGTTGGACAACATTCTGAGGCGGGTCAAGGGGGGGGGGGGTCAATGGCTCTAGGAAAGGATTTGTTAATGCAGACCTTGAATAGGCCGGATTAAATATAGGAGGAAAGACAGTACCTACCCTGTGAAAAAATAAGCATTTAAAAAAATTGTTATTATTAAAAACTTTTTTTTTAACACTGCAAAAACCTCTGCTCCCAGCTGGCCGGAGCCAGTAGGACTACTACAATTCCATTTGAGGTATGTTGTGAGGCTGGGAGAAGTGATGAGGAAAAGGATATGGGGAAACGGAAGACGGGGTATTCAAATTGTTCACCAAATACGGCCAAAGTAATTCAAGTAACGTTTCGATTCTGAATGGTGAAGTAACTTTTACAAGGGCGATACTGAGAGTATTTAGTATCATTATGATTACATTATGACGGCCTCCATGGTCGAGGGGTAAGGCTCTCGACTACGAATCCGAAGGTCGCGGGTTCAAATCCCGGCGTGCGCAAGTAATTTTATTTAATTAATTTGTGTTGTTTCACAATTAATTCATTTAAAAATAATATAGAGTATATTTGCACACGTTCCAGAGTGGAAGATACTCTCAGTATCGCCCTGGTGAAAGACCACCATTCAGAATTGAAACTTTGCTTGAAATGGCTTTAAGCCATGTTTGGTGACCAGATCTGAATAGCCAGGTATTTCCCCACCTCCCTCCTCCCCTTCCCCTCCCCAATACCTCCAGCCTCACAACATTCCCCAATTGGGAATGCCATAGTCTCACTGGCTCCAGACGGTTGGGAGCAGTTGGGACTCTTGTGCGGTATTCATGTAAAAAAAAAAAAAAAATACATCTGTTGGTTTTCAAAAAAGACAGTATAGTAAGGACAGCGATAAAAAATTTGATATTGTTCCATGAGCCGTTGGTCGAAGCAGAAGTAAATTTATTATGTTCCTACTTACTTTTCTTTTCGTGCTAAAACCATTCGACCCATTGTCCCAATATCAACCCAAAATTCAATTTCATATCTCTTAAAATACCAGGATCTTCTGCGGTATCGCTTGGAAATAAAACAAATTGAATTGTAAAACATCTGATAAATCTGCAGGCCCTAAATGTCTTCAGAGGATGATTGAATTAATCACGAACAATTTTAAGTTCAAAGAGGCGAAAATAGCCCCGAGGTTCGAAAACGGCGCGGAACTTTGTAAAAGGATTTGTGAGACGTTATTTGTGATAAATTTGGGCAGCATTTCAAAATCGACCGAAACAATGAAATATAAATAAAATAAACTTTAAATTCTAATTCGAATATCTTATTGAAGCTTATGAAACCCGTTGATACGTACATTTTTTTTTTAAATAATTAAAAATAATGTATATAAAAAATCTGAAATGAAGTTTGAAATAGAAAAGACTCAGCAAATAAAATGATAACAGATTGTTAAGATATTATTAGAAAATACAAATTAATGAAATATCTTCAGGTGACACAAGGTTGTGAACTATATGTATTCACCTATATAAAGATATCTATATTATTTCTATTAAATTAATAAAATATTAACTTTCTTAGTTATTATAATGTCTCTATAACATTATTAATACTATGAAATGGGTTGATGGAAAAATAGTCAATACACTGTAATTGAATTATTGATTTTTTAAATATAAATTCCGCACAAGAGTCGTAACTCCTTCCTGCTAATCTGAATCAGTAACACTATGGCATCACCAATTGGGATGCTATGCTATGCGGCTGAAGGGTTTAGATATGGGAAGGAGATTGGAATGAAGAAGGTGGGGAAGTACCTAACAATTCAAATTTGGTCACTAAACACGGCTAAAGGGATTTCAAGCAACGGTTCAATTTTGAATGGTCGTCTTTTACCAGAACGATACTGAGAGAGTATCTACCACTATATAAAATACCGATAAGTGGCTAAATTGGTATTGCGTCTCGATCACACCCAGGCATCGTGAGTTCAATTCCTCGGCTGCCTAAGTCCTCCATCACGATGCAAGCAACATCTTCCGCTTACTATTATTGTAGTAGGAGATTTCGAAAAATTGTCAACCAAAGAAGGTATTTCTTTAAATAAAAAAAATAAATTCTGACACGAATTAATACACTTTAACATATTAAGACATCATCAGAGGAGTATATACGCTCAATATCGCCCTGATGACAGCCAATAATTCAGAATCGAAACGTTGCTACAAAGTACCTTTAACAGTGTTTGGTTACCAGATCTGATTAACCAGGTACTTACTAACCTCCTCTCTCCCATCTCAGTACTTTCCCCACTCCATTCAACCTCACAAAATACCCCAGTTCGGGAATAGATAGACCCATTGGCTTCGGGCAGTTGGGAATATTGTGCTGTTTTAACATAAAAAAAAAACAAATATTGGCAGTTTCTTGAAATTAAACCAATTATTCTTAAATAAAAAATACCTTTTTTAAATCACCCTTCTCAGAGTGTAACCCGACATTACAACTTTAGCTCCGTTTCAAACAGAAAGCATTAATATCCGCTTAAATTCACGTCATTAGTTCTGCCGAGGGAGTTTCAATTCCTCGGCAAGTTCAGTCCGGACTGGCAGTACCTATTATATCCCATTAGCCAAACCTACACGGGTCGCTTTAATTTAGCACTGTCACTCGGGGGTTAAGTCACCCTGACAGCTGCAGGCGGACAGTTTCTAAGACGTCTGCCTCTAGCACATGTCAGTTTGAACAGTTGTGTGAATATGATTAGACGGTCTCCGTAGTTAAGTGGTTACGATCCTCGGTTTCAAATCCCGAATAAATTTTATTTGATTAATTTGTGTTATTTCACAATATTATTCTATAAATAAAAAAATATATATTTT
The DNA here is from genome assembly GCA_022606495.2 of Halesus radiatus. Classification (NCBI taxonomy): domain Eukaryota; kingdom Metazoa; phylum Arthropoda; class Insecta; order Trichoptera; family Limnephilidae; genus Halesus; species Halesus radiatus. The sequence goes on from JAHDVE020005499.1 coordinate 68,357, forward strand.
GCGGCACGTTCCACAGTGATAGATACTTTCAGTATCCCCCTGGTGAAAGACCACAATTCAGAATCGAAACGTTTCTTAAAATGGCTTTACCCGCGTTTGGTGACCAGATCTGAATAACCAGGTACTTACTTCCTCAACTTTCTCTTCCCCATCTCCTGCCTTACCCCAATTGGGGATACCATATTCTCACTGGATCCAGACAGTTGGGAGCAGTTTGGACTCTTGTGCGGTACTCGTGTAATAAAATAAAAAAAATATTTTTGCAAATACAACACGTTATTATTAATAATTATCATGTAATAAAGGCTAAACTAAACGTCATAGTACACGCCTTCAGATGTTGCTAATTCAAATATTTTAGAAAAAAACGCTATTAGCACGTAACGCTTTTAAATATTGAATATTTATGAATTATTTATTGTCGGATGTACACCAGTGGCGTGCATTACCCTATGTCCAAAGGTAGGCTGTGTGTAGTTTTTTCAAGTTCAGTTATGAATTATTGTGCACTGAACATTTTAATATTGCCAATTTGCTATCAACGGAATAAATGAACGTAAATATTCATAATTACGGTCCCATGTTAAATATATTTCCCATTAAGCAAAACTTCTTAATCCTTTCTTTTTTGTGTGTTGTCTCATTCTGTTACATGTAAGTATGTATCTGTCTCACTGTTCCATTGTTTCGTTTTATATTTGTCTCCTTCCTTTGGTACACCCCAACTGTAAACGAATATATGTGCTCGATCTATCTATTTTTGTTTAGTTTTAAATGTTACCCTGATGAAGCTTGAGATAAGCGCAACCGGTTAGTGTTAATTTAAAAATAAATTAGTGGTTTAAAACAACGTGTCTGTTTTATATAATAAATATGCCAAACCACAAAGTTATTGCCTTCCATGAAAATATATTGTCTAAAAATTTAAAAACTCTCTTGAAGTGATTTTACACGTAAGCGGCGCTAAATAAATTGTTCATTAATTTTTTGTCTTCCTCTTTCCGTAGCCGGGTCGGGGACCCATTGCTACAACAAGACGCTTCCGGGCCTAGGCATCCATCTCAAAGTAAAATCAATAATTAATGGCGTTGTTTCCAGACTGGTAGATAATGGTTCTAGTATAAAGTAGTTTTAAGAATCCAATAAAGATCTCATTAATAAATGCGTATTATTTTTTTGGCATTGAAACGAACCTGCAAGCGTTTAGTTCAATGACTTTTAAAAAATAAATAAGATCTGCCATTTTTTACAAGGCATAGTAGTTACACAAAAATATACCAGGAGGCCTATTCCGTTATTTTTAAGAAAGATTCCTTTATCATGTTTCTTATGCTTAAAGACTTCTTGCTTAACTGCGGTTCCGGTTTTCTCGGATGACGGCTGTCAGCTGTCATTCAGCGAATGACATTCATTAGACATATCAATATTTGCGTAGTTTTAACACAAGGAAAACTGAATATTAAGTTAGTCATAATGTTACCAACTACGTTAATATCAACTTTAAATATTATTAGCTATGAAGCTTTACAATTATAAATGGAAATATAAATGCAGGCTGAAAATGTCACTTTTAAAACTAACTAATTAAAATTTATTATTAGGCCAATCTCATCTTCAATATGGTCTTACCGGATGGGGAAATTCATGCGATTCCACTATAAAACCAGTTATCATAGCTCAAAAGGCAATTTTGAAAATTATTCTTAGAGTCCCCATCAGAACTCCTACAGACTACGTTTTTAACGCCCTGAATTTAATGTCTCTGAAACAATTATATACAAAAGATATTTTAATTTACACATTCAAAAATCAGAATAACTTTACACATACAAACTTGGATCGATTCACAAGATCCGCATTACAACTTACATTCCATCAACCTAGAAAAAACCACCTTTGGAGATAGAAATTTGCAATATTTCTCTATAAAAGTATTTAACATCCTCCCTCTAGCAATAAAAACCATTACAAAATTAACCGAATTAAAAAAAAAGGATTAAGATATGGATTATGGATATGGGAAGGAAGAATATAGATATGATATTGCAACCAAACAGGGTTTAACGGTCATGGCATGTTTTTAATATTTTTTTAGAATTCTTTTTAATCTTATTGCATTATCATGTTCCTCTAGTAATATTTTAATATAATTACGAAATCTTAGTTTAATTTTTTTATCAAACTTAAAATATACTTGACCAAATTCATATTCTTTATATAAAACCATGTACAATGTGACCTTAGAACGGGGTACCCCAGTTATGTTACATTTTTTAGCGTAGTTTTTATTAAACTTTAAGAAATAAAAAAATAAAAAATAAATAAATAAGTAGTTGTAGAATAAACAGGTCATTACTATCTAGAGAGATAAGTACTTTTTTACCAAACTTCATTAAAACTTTCATTAAAAAGCGTATTTACTCTATTTAAAAATAAAATTAAAATTGATTAAAGTACATCAAAATATAATGTAATTGTTTTAAAATGTTTTGTTTCAAAACCTTGTGTCACTGAAGATATTTCATCAATTTGTGTTTTCAATTAATCCCTTAGTAATCTGCATAATTTTTTTTTACTATGACTCTCCAGAATTCTGCAGTTTAGCAAGATGTCTTTAAGTCTAAGGAAAGGGATAAGAAATCTTCCTTTAAAAGAACCAGAATAGCGCTTTTGATATCAGCAATAGTACCCTAGCTGTGGTAAATTAAACCGCAAATCTGAACAATTTAAACGCATAAAGGCGGCTTGAGTTCACCTTCTGGGCAGTAAAAGCGAGTTTCACCAATGTTTCTTCTCTTTCTTACAAACATGATACGCATTTAATTGTTCGCTTTTCTCTGTAGTTGGAAAATCCGTTTTTATTTAATTATACATGTATCGTATTATCCAATATGATATACCTAATTGAAATATTTAAGGAATTTATATTTATCTGTTCCCACGTCTTTGAAAATCTCCTTATGACATGCAGCCATGGGCGAGTAAATAATTTTCGACCATATTACTCATATTATAAAAATGTCTCTCTTCCGTTGTGCCTTTATTACTATAAATGTGAAAACGACTGGTCCAACCAGCCGGTTGTTTGACGACTTTCGTAGTCACTGTTTCAATTGAAAATTCTTACACGCGGTCTCTGGAGAGGAAGCCGGCAAATCGTCAGTGGTGTGAGCGTCCAGTGCAATACCCTTGAAATAGCGCCCAACAAAAAACGTAAAGCAGTCTTCTAAGATTTTGATTGAGAGTACGTTTTCACAATTCTGTTTATCAGAAAATCGGAATATTTGGGTATCTCATATTCGAGAACATACTTGCTTCGTTGCTTCGGGATATATTCACACAACTGCTCTAACTGATACCCAGTAGTGGCGTATTCTGTTCCAAATTGTTTCGCTTTGCATTGGGGGTATTCTGACTTTATTCTGCTTTCGATGATTTACATTTTACAGCTTCTGATATCCGCATCAATCGAATTGTGAAGGCTTCGCGATGTACCGCGGTGGGACTTACGATGAATGATTTATATTCACGAGGAACAAAATCCTTACCGTCTTCCATGATGCGGTGGAAAGACAGGATTCTCTAAAAATAAATTGCAGAAGTCTTTTCCATATTGTGTTTTTTGTCTTTTTCGTTTATTGTATCTTCTTCTTCTCATCTTTATTTTATTACTCTTTGTATTCAGTCTTTTGGTATCCCGCATTGAATTTAGGTCTTCCTCAAATCAATACTTCATGGCTGAATAGCCGAATTTGGCATCTTTCTCCAGCGTGTGAGTTACGATCTAAGTTGTCGGAGAATACACATATCTTGGCAGTTTCTCTTCCTGACGCCAGTGAAAATGTTTTATCTGGTAGTCCTTGGACATATCCAGCGCAGTTTTATTTGAGCATCTCGATTATGATAAAGAAGTAAAAAAAAATTGTCTAATTTCTTATTATTTTTTCACAACATTCTTAGTACATGAAAAATAGACATCTCTGTAATAGATTGACTACTACGTGAATGGATTCAATTTAGACTGCCCATCAAACAAACCAGACAAAACCTTACACTGAACCTTCCCCAACGTAACACTAACTCATAACGAAACATGTTTATAACAGCTTTTCACACATTTTTAACACTTCATACAGTGATTTCAAGTTATTAAACTCAGCCCTAACAACGTCAATCTTAAAATCAATTAATAACATTCAGACAATATATTTTACACTACACAGACTAGATCCATTCCTTCTCTTCCACCATCTCATCACAATGGGCTAAACTTATAACTCTTTTGAAAAAAAAGAAACAAAATTTGAGCCATCAATTATTTTAGATACTGATCATACCACGATCTTCTCATTGAATGTAGTAGTCATTTCTGATCAAGAACCTTTTGAGGCTCCGCTTTGATAGGTGTTTGTACGACCGGTATCGGGTAAAATTATAATATTTTATGTATACATCGCGCTCCCGTAACTACCCTGCCATAATATCCCGTTTCTTTGTTATTGTTCTACTTACACTTGTCTTACCCTTTTTTTAAATTTGTTTATTCTTAAATTTAAATATAAAAACAAAAACATTGGCCACCCATCTCACTAGGACAATCCTGTGTTGAGATGAGCTGCTTTACAATTTAAAAATAATCAGTTATAAGTAAATAATAATACATGAATTAAAAATAGTGAATATTAACTAGTAAATAAATAATAAAAATAATAAGTAAATAATAATCAATAAATAGTAATAAGTATATACTCGTAATAATAAAAATAGGTAAATAATAAAATAAGTACATTTCACTAAACCTATTATATAACAAATGAGCTTTACAATAAAAGTTCCTTTGCCCAAATGATGTTACCTTTATGTTAATGGAACATTTTTTGAAGTATACATATATAAATAAATTAAATAAATGTAAATCAGGGCGCTCCGGTGCTATACACTCAGTGAGAGTTAATTACACGAACAGTGATTTAAGTCTTCAAACACGAGAGAGAAATATTAATCATTAACAATTCGATTGACAGCCCTGCCATCCTCGCCACTATGTAATAAAATATACCGATGAGGAACACAACGTGAAGTGAATGGTGCACTGTATAATAATATTATGATTTTCTGGTTTATGTCTATCCACCAAATTTCGAAACTTTTTTTTGCTATTTGTTCGGTTTAACAAATTTTCTCACTGGGTTTGAAATAAATACTCACGTTGAGGAAAATTTTAAGTGTATGTGACAACCTCAACTAACTTTCTACCTCCAATTTTAATGCATTTCTAATTTGATTGGTTAAGACTAAAAACTTTAAAATCTCCAGAACTTAAACTCTCTCTTTCTCTGTTAAACTTAACACTTCAGAGAAAAAGTTCTCCGGCATATTTTATCAGCTATAACTTACCGTAAACTATGGCAGATTTCTCGAAATATAAAATTTCATACTGTATATTTGGATAAGTTTCTAGAAGTTATAGTCTATGTCCCATTTCTTGGGACATTTAATAGTGTAAAAGATGTAACATCTATAGACCGACCCTGGCGTTAAATGGGTTTAAGCAAGTTTTTAAAACTTTGGCTGTAAATGAATCGTTATCAAGTAATTAGCAACGACTATTCAAAAGGAAGTTATTTTTACAAAACGTTTTCTTAAACGTTTCTTAGGTTCTTAGCAAAGACATCCACGGAATATTTCTTACGATAGAAACGTATTTACTGGGTAGGACTCACAAATAGTCCATCAGCAAACGAATTTTGGAGTCAGTAAGTCGACAGTGTAACAACTGACCATCATTGAAATAAAATTTTGTTTTTGTGTATTTAGATTTCAATAAGGAAGCTATTTATGACAATCTCCGTGGAAGAGCGGTGCAGTCCTTACTGACCTTACAACGATTCAAATAATTAAACAGGTCTGTTCTATGATATTCGACACTTTCATATATTACGCCATCCCTATTGCCTAGAGCAATGATCTTAGCTTCTCGACAAGACTGGGAGGGAGTTTGGTTGACAGCGCCAAAGGGAGGAGCGTTCAACAGACGTTCAGCAACGTATTCGATTCGGCCATTGGAATTCAGCCAAGGGCTTATGAGTTTGGTTTGTATATCAGTTTCCGGATTCGCCCTCTTTTTTTGAATATTTAATTGTTATTTTAATTGTATCATGGCGCTCTATTTAAGATCTTTATTACGACAATGTTTTCAGGTTTATAGATTTGCAATTACCTTCCATTAATGCTGCATCAGCCAAATCTGGATTATAAATTAACCATTAGTAATTAATTTCAGAGATTTGCTCACACAGTGGGTTATTTAGGGTAATTAGTCATTATTTAATATACACACTAAATCGATTTATTTGCAAATTCGTATGTTCAAAATAACTTTCGTGCTTCACACAATTCTTTTCATTTTTAAAATTAAGATGATAAAGGAATACCAGTAAATAAAAGATTAGAATTTTACTTTAATCCCAGCAGTCGGTGGTTAACATTTTAGCTAATTTCGAGAAAAACTGTGTTTTTGAAATTATCCAGAAATGAATTTAGCTTTATCGAATAACCAAGACTGAAAAGTCGTATTCCTTCCATTCATAGAATAAAGATTACAAACTATGCCTTCCGTGTAGCTTTAAATGGAAGACCGTGTGCCTTTGACGTAGTACTTCTTGGTTTTGACTCTCTCTTACACTACCTGCATTATATATTGCCTATCTATTTGATCTGAATGAAATGATGATGAAATGGAATGGAATAGCAATTTTTGTGTATTATAAATTTTACGGCCCGTATGGACAGACTTTTGGAACACGAAACTCGCCCACATAGCTTTTCTAGTATTCTTCTTTTTTCTATATTTCCAACCAAATTTATTACCTTTTCCTTCCCTTCCCTTTTTTGAGATCCACACAATTATCCAGGTTGGGGGTAACGTTGGAGCGAGTTCGTACTTTCGTGCGCTTTTGAAATAGATCTGAATAGACAGGCACATACCAAACTTATTTTTCCTCTCTCCTCCCCCCTTCCCTCTCCTTATTTCACATCATGACCTAATTTCTTTTTGTCTGCCATAGTCCCAATGTAATTGTATTTCCTTTGTGGAATCACTCACAAATTTTATTTTAATAAGTTCCTCCTTCTAACATCGTTATAAATGTTTTCATGAGCAATTATGAAAAACCTAGCAGAGTATTGAACCCGTGGTATCTAAATGAATACCACAACTTTAAACCACTCGGCCACTAACGGTTTCTGATCAAATGTCCAAAATCATCTGCCTTTTTTTCTCAATTAATAGCTTTATTTCCTACATTATCAGAAAAGTCAACCTTTCAAAGTGTTTAACCCTTTGTGTACAAATCCGTAGAACAATACATCCCATCGCTCTGACGTCTACAGACGCAGAAGATTTCCCAGGACATCCGACCGCCACGTCCCGACACGTAGGTCGCCTTTATATTTGGTAGACCTTGGCGATATCTCAACGGGGTGAGGACATCGTGGTGCGATCAATCATCTCCTAAATTGTAAGAAAACACTAAGTACTCGAAATTTCCGCTGTAATTTTATTAAATGATATTATTTTAAGTACCCGCTTTTATAACGGTATGAATTTGAGTAAAATTAAAAGGAAGTGATATTTAACTGTGCTACTATTTTAATTTTTCTTATTTTACTTGGTACCTACGGATTTTGAAAATATTAAAGTTGGATTTGTTCAACTTTCGTCAAGTTTGATTGACCGACAAATCGACATTTATCGGTTTTTATTATTACGGCTATACCCATTTTATCGAGACAGCTAATCAAAAGCTAAAACAGCCCGATAATTAGCGAGTAACAAGGTCCGTTTGACGATTTCAATTTCATACAGATTTGCAGATAAATATCTATTGCCATTAAAAGACTTAATCTTCAAAAAATACTAATACTAAAAAATAAATATGTTTATTACGTATTTCTACTGACTCGATCCGCTGTCAAATTCTTCAATTTAATGTTGACATAAAAAATAACTGGTCCTCACAAAATAATTTATATCTAAATGTAGAAAAACTCTGACCTACTCCAGAAAAAAAGGGTCTTTATTTTTTGACTACGAAATAAATCAAATTAATTTCGAAAGAGTCACTAAATTTCACTGCTCACGCTTAACAAATTGTAAATAATGGTACGAAATTTAAATCGTTACAAGTAATAAAATTGTGGTACATATCCCTAGGTAGAATTCTGAACATAATTTGAAAAATTATTTTTTTACGACATTACATTAATAAGCTATAATCGCCGAAATCAATCTTATTTTTTAGGTTGCTTATCGCAAGTGCAGGGATGCGATGAAATTATATTGTAATGCACATATTTTTTTTAACTTATTTTTAATACTTAAATAGCATTACAAGTATTTAAAAAAAAAGTAATTAAAGTGTACACTTGGTCGTATATACCTTATTAGAAAAGATGAGTTCTTGTGTCTCTGATAAGGGAGCCAAGATTATTAATTTGGTAGTTTCATAATATTTAATTTGCTTCAATTTATAAAATGTTTTGTACGAAATATTTACGTATGGAAGGTTTTTTTAAAGAAGAATTTAATTTAATTTATTTGTTCTGATTGGTCATTAATACAGCGCATTTCAATGGGAAGTTTATTGTATTTTTTATGGCTTGATAAATATAATGGTTTTGCATTTGAATTGTTTTCAAATGAGATGTTATGAATTGATTTCCATTCCAATTTTATTTAAGATTTATCTCTTTACACATTTGAAAGAAACTTGCTTAAATATGTCTTCTACAGTGTGAAAATCTTGACTATGTTTATAATATACATAGTGACGATATAAAACTTTAATGTTCGCAAACTTAATATTACATATTTTGAAATAGAGTATTGTGGGCGTGGGTGTGCAATACAGATATCGTGAAATTCTGTAAATATTAAACATCAATATGGTAAATTCATATTTTTTTCCTTTGTCGTATTCAAGAGCTTGTCGCATTCTTGACTGTGATTATTTAAAACAGCACGAGAAAACAAACAAACAAAACGTCTTCGTAATAATTTTTTGGATTATTTTTTCTAGATGACTCCTCCCCACCCCTCCCGCACTCTACTGGGCTCAAACAAAAAGAGAAAAAGAAAATCCTCAAAGTAAAAGTATTCGCATTGTTCCACATTTGCGTGCAAGTTCTACTTGTGGGCACAAAGCGCGGAGTTCAGAATGACATGGAGATCACAAGAAGATATTTCGGTATTTAAATTAACATAAAAAACAGGCATTTTTTTAGTCATGACATTGTTCATTCCCACTTAATGCTTTATGGGAAAACACCTTTTTTAATATCATGTTAAAACTTAAATTTATTCAGAGATATTTCTATATTTAAATAAATATTCCAAAGCATGACAGAAAACAACTGCTCACGTTGTGCTTTCCTAAATTTGCTAGCCGACCAATCGTTATTTACATAATTATCGCATATAAAAAAAGAGTTCTACATAAAAAAAATCCTATATAATTATATCAAAACTACATTAATATCGGGTAAAGAAATTAATTGGGTTCATTTTAAGAAAAACGTTAATAATAGTTAAGCAATTATTTGTCCCGGGGAAAATGAGTATTGACGATATAAGTATTTATTTTTAATAAATGATTATAAATGATGTCTAAATTTCATGTTCTCCTTTAAAAAAATATTTTTATTAAAAAAACAAGAAGTCAGAGATCTAAAACAGCTGCAGATATATTCGAAGCAGAGATGAGAATGGTTAGATTTCTAGGTTAGGCTTTTTTCTGCTAAAGATAGCGCGATTCTCGGCTCGACAAACATCCACTGAATGTGCAGTTGAATACACAGAAAGCAATCACGTCTGTAGTCCAATAAATAAAAACAAAAATTAATTCAAAAGTAAAAAGACACGTGTACCTACAAAACAAATTTGTTTATCTTGTCAAAAATAAAACAGGAAAAACATACACTCAAGTTAATGGCATTGTTAATTTTTTTTTTACATAAAATGCGTTATAATCATTTATGACACTTTTTAGAAAAGTGCAGAACCCAATTGAATAAATATTTATTGTAACAATTATAAAGAAATATAATAAGTATTACAATATACATATAGTTGTACACAACCGGCCTCATTGGGCGAACCTGTATTGAGGCAGATTTTTCAGAATTATATTTCGCAAGTTTTGTCTATGGTTTACATAAAAATAAAGCATATGAATTCCTATATGTTGGTATAATATACTGATATTCTCTATGGATCACTTCTATAGTTTTGTCTATAGGACATAACCTCTGACAGTCACTTGTTAAAGCGGTGTCAACCGTAATGGTCAATAAATCTACTTTACATTTACGAGTGCTTTTTAATATAACACCACAATACAACACTATATAGCAGCCATACTCAACCTGCGGCCCGCCGAGCTTTTTTGTGCGGCCCTAAAGACATTCATGGTTTACAAAATCTGGCATTCTATATTTCGTATATCTTGAGATTAATTTTGACTTTGACGTGCAGATAGTGACACCCGAAGAGGATTGTCTTTGTCGCATAAATATACCAAACCACCCACCGTCCCTGGCACCTAGAAACAGCCACTATAACAAATTTAGCTGCATTGGGATATAATTATGCAGAGCTTTTTGACGAATTTATTGAATTTAAGAACGATACTAATCTGAAAGCTATTTTTGAAGAGAAAAGAGAAGGAAAGGAGTACATCCATTTTTGGAAATTAGTTCCAGAAAAATACAAGACTGTAAAAAATTGTGCCTTCCTGCTCCTCACATTGTTTGCATCAACATATCTTTGTGAATCATCATATTCCAAAATGAAATATGCAAAAAACGTATACAGGAATCGACTTACTGATTCTCACCTTGATGACGTATTGAGGGTAGCATGCAGCAATTATAAGCCCGATTTGTCTAAAATTGTTGAAAATTTATTACAATATCAAATATCACACTAATTTTGTAATAAACGATACATGTTACTTTTGAGTTTTACTTTTATCACTATTTTAATATTTAATGATTGTGATAATGGTGATTGGGTCACTATTGGAACATATCGAAAATTAAACTGTTTTTAACGCTTTCTGTGTTTGACTCGGATAATAATATTTGTTTAAAAAAACATTTCCAGCTCAATTGAAATATGTAGATAGAAAAATCAATATGTTAGTTGTAGTCATAGATACCAACCCCGGTGTATGGAACCGAGGCATGGAACCGGCAGAGGAAGGATGAAAGTAGACAATGTCGTAGAAATAAAATCTCTGAGGCGAATGTGTAGTAAAACCATGTTTGACCGAGTGAAATATGGTGAGATTCGTAAATAATGCAAGACGTAATGATAAAGATTAAGAAACGGACGCTTAGATGGTTTGCGCATATAGAGCGAATGAACGAAGAAAGAAGTGTAAGGAGAATATATAATGCGAATGTGAATGAAAGAAGACATGGCAAGATCAAGTGAAGCAATTACTTGAGTCGGGCAATGTCAGAAGTCGGAATAACAGAAGAGACTGTATGAATGTGAATGAAGTAAGCAGTGTATGCTAAGATCGAGTTGTTTGGCCATCCGTCCTCTTTGCGTACCCCTGCGGAGAAACGGCGTGATGGTTAGTTAGTTAGTTCATTACTCATAGATAAAATAAAAAAAGGAAAATAATTCATGGAAGCGTGCCCACTTTATCAGAGCTGCGACCAAACTGCACGAAGCCAACATAAGTTATTCGTTTGGTGTGTGGGTACAAACAAAGGCGAGGCGCCGCTGTGGGTAGATGGGGATTTGTAGTAGCATGGGAGAACGATTTTGGCGAGACTTTTGTGCGCCCGGTTTCATACTAATAATGGTTCAGGACCCATCTCCCTTGTTTCTATTATCTATGATAGCAGTGGCCCCATATGCGGCAATGCATAGAACCGAAACAGCACTGGCGGTTTCTTCACGCCAATCCATCCGAACGAATTCCGCGCCGACGAATCCGCCTCGTCTGAATGCAGTCTTATAGTAGAACACGACTAAAGCAGGCCATTATTTTTCTTTGTTTGGAGGCGCTAGTATTATTTCCGTCTATTTTTTTACAGCGAAGTCTTAAGGGATGAACAGATAGACAGGATTTAAAGAAGTTTTGCCAAAAGAATTGAGAATTCATATTAAATATGGTATAAAGATGTTAAAACACTAGCTAATGCGATCGCGATTATGTCTCATGGGGTAATTTAGGGACTTACATTCACAAAAACTTATTTTTAACTGTCAGGTTCATAAAAAAATATTCTATTTTTTCGTATTTGAGGAATTCCAGGTATCGCGATTATTGGAAGTAACCTTTTAACGTATCATGATTAATGTTTTACTTAATTTTATTTCTTAGATCTTTGTCACCTGAATAAAAACTCCATGAAATAAACTAAAAATTCTGACTAGCCATGTACAATTTTTTGCTTGTTGGGAAAATTGCTGCCATTAAAGGAGACAAGATTGTCATTTCGATCTCTTTTGGACGTAATCAGACATGATTGGGTGTTTGAAACGACGAGGTTATTCTTACCCTAAGAGGGGACCCTCTTGGGGTAACCGTCCATTCTCTGCTTCAAAGCCCTCCGAGCCGTTGGTGTAATGGTCAGAATAGTTTCCTTCCAAGCAGTTGATCTGAGTTCGATTCTCGGCCATGGTAATATATAATTTTTTTTAAATTTTAACTTTTCTTTTATAATTTTTTTATGTATTTTAATTATTATGAAAAAACCTACTTTAATTAGATATATTAAAAAACATATATATGCAAATCGTACAATTATAATATCCTATGGTTTTTCACGGGTAATTAATATTTTTAAAAAAGTTATCCAGAAAAGGAAAGTCAACTGCTCCCAAATATCCAGAGCTAGTGGATCTATGACGTTCCCAATTGGGGTATATTTCCAGGCTGAAGGGAGTGAGGAAGGAAATCAGATATAGTAGAGGAAGTTGGGAAGTATCTGGCTATCCAGAGCTGGTCATCAAGCACGGAAAAAATCAATTCAAATAATGGTTATATTCTCAATTGTAATTTTTCGCCAGCGCGATACTGGGAGTATCTACCACTACCACTCTATCTATTGATAAAGTTTATGTCGTTAAAACATCAATTATTAAAATATGCATATTTCATATTACAGTCTTATTAAAAACGATATTTTCTCATTTTACTTTATCAGTAATATTCAATTGAATAAAATTTATCACATCCAAAATTTTTCGCTCATAAATTAATATTGTCAATTTTCATTTCAGCAGATTCTCAATCAATTGTCAGAGAGAGGGGTGTTTTAATATTTTTGAGTTCAATCAGTCAAGATAATGATAAGATATTTAAGCGACTTATCATTAAAACGGGGTGGAATCTTCATTAATATTTAAAGACCTGTCGGGAAAAGATGCGAGAAAAAACATCGTAATTATTTTGTCAACCCTCTTGATGGAGAAGGTAGATTATATAGATGTGTTAAGACATAACGATTGTGGATAATGAAAGAGTACTATTGCAGAAAAGATTTTCTGAAGGAGAGCGGTCAGATCATTTGCTCCGGGGATAGAGAATCTTGTACCAAAATATGGCGTTTTATCCACAAGGAAAAATATGTATCTTAACTAAATAAGACAGAGAAGATAGACCGCTAAACAACTCGATCTTGGCACACACTCCTTGCTTCATGCACATTCATACGTCATCTCATACATACTCTTCTGTTAATCTGACTGTTGACATGGCCCAAGAGAAGTATTTCGTTCACTTGTTATACCTTTCACATTCGCCTCATATGTTCTTTAAACACTCCTTTCTTCATTCGTCCGCTTTGCATGCTCAAACCATCCAAGCGTCCCTTTCTTGATCTTACTCATTACACTTCCATCATTCTAGCATTCTATGGGAATCCTAAGATTTTTCAAACGGTAATGAATTATTTTACCATAGATGCGTCTTAGGGATCTCATTTATACGGCATTCCGCCGACTTCCATGCTTTCTCTACCGATTTCATGCCTCACTCCCTTACATCGTGGTTGGTATCAGCACTCCATTGTGGACCGCTAGCTTCGCTTCTAAAATTTAATCTTGCTATTTAATTAAAACGTGTGTGAATACTAAACTGTCAGGACCCAGTGGGACTATGGCATCTACAATCGAGGTATGTTGTGGGGCTGAAGGCAGCGGGGATAGGAAGGAGATTATGTAGAGGATGATTAGGAAGTACTTTTCACCTTCCTCATTTCCTTTAATATTCCTCTAAATTGAAGTTATAGTGGCTCCGGTTGTGTAAAGTCAGTACTCTTGTAACCAATCTGTTAAGTAGATACCATACTTCAAAGACTTTGCTGAAATTTTCAAACTTTTAAACGCTATGACAACTGAATAATTATAAGTGATCTCGTGTATTGACATAATTTTGCTCTTTCTTATGTTGTCTTTTAAAAAAATGTGATGGTCTTCTTGAAAGTATGTCTCTTTGATAACTACGGGTATCTTTAAAATTATTTAAGTGGTTATTGTTATTATATTAAGTCTATCCTTACTTTAACAAAACTGTATTATTATTTATGTATTTTTCAATTTTTTAAATACCTGTTGATATTTTGATATATTTTATAATATTATTTAATTTATATTATGTAGTTGAAGTCTGTTATCACTATAAAAAAACTGTTATACTGTTTTCATATATTTTTTAAATATTACCGTCTGAATAAAAACAAGAGGAGGATAATTTTTTTTACAAGTTAATAACACCGAGTCAAACACAACAGTACATTAAATTAAAAAAAAATACTTTCTTATAATATTTTATAATTTTATTTAACGTTTTAATATATTACAATCAATTCACAACAATATTACACAACCAACCCCTCTACCGCTCCCTCGCTGATGATCTGTCCTGTTCTACTCTGATATACTGCCTCTTTCCATCTCTTTCACTGTCTTCATTATGATATATCTCTGTATGTTAATTGAGTGGTAGAGAAAGTGGAAGGGAAGAAAGAAAACATCCTTAATCCCTGTACCAATCCCTCTACCGCTCCTTCGCTGATGCTCTGTCCTATTTTACGCTGATATATTGTCTCTTTCCCACTTTCACTGTCTTCATTATGATATATCTCTGTATGTTAATTGAGATGTAGAGAAAGTGGAGGGGAAGAAAGAGAACATCCTTAATCCTTCTACCAATCCCTCTACCGCTCCCTCGATGATGCTCTGTCCTGTTCTACGCTGATATATTGTCTCTTTCCCCCATTTTCAGTGTCTTCATTATGATATATGTCTGTATGTTAATTTAGTTTATATGTGTACGGGTACGTCTTGATGAAGGTTAATTTCAACTGAAACCGGTCGATAATGCATAAATATAAATTAAAGTAAGTGGCTTAAAACAAAAATAAAAATCTTTCATTTAAATTATAATATCAGGCCACAAAGTGATTGCTTTCTCCGATAGATTATATTTTTATTTTTTTCATTAAATTTAAATATGACAACAAAAAAATTAGACACTCATCTCCCTAGGACAGGCCTGTGTTGAGATGAGCGGCTTTACAATTTAATAATGATCAGTAAATACTAATAAGTAAATAATAATACATGAATAAAGAGTAGTAAATATTAATAAGTAAATGATAGTAAATATTAATAAGTAAATAATAGTAAATATTAATAAGTAAATATTAGTAGTAGATATACAATAAAAATTAAAATTTAGATTATAATTGTTAAATAATAATAGGTAAATAATAATAATAAGTAAATATTAATAAGCATATAATAATACACCTTAAATATTATGTAAATATTAATAGGTATATAATAATAAGTACATATTAATGATAAAAATAGGTAAATAATATTTAAATAAAAATAAAAATAGGTAAATAATAATAAGTAGATAAAAAATAAAATTATGTAAGTAAATAGTATTAAGTAAATAATAAATATTATAACTGAATTTAACTGTACAATAAACAGAAATAAAACAAATATTAAAATTCACGACATTATGGTTGGAGGATTAATAGAAAATGCTTGTATTGCTTATGTTCATTTTTCCATCATCAAAACATAACAAACATAAAAGGGAAACAATTATATCCCACGACCAAAAACTATCCACAATTCAAAAACCTAAAATTACAATAAATCCTTTATAGTTATTTCATCATTCGAGAAGAATGGCACAAAATTTCAAGCGCTTCTTTTGTGGTGGCAAGAAAAAAAGTAGACCGAATGGGGAGACTGCAGCACGGAAATTGTTAAAAAGTAAAAGAAAAAACAATGCAAAAAATAAAACAAGCGAAGATTACCGGTCCTGAAAGTGTTGAACGGAGAACGTTGATTTCTTTTTTTCCTTTTGTTAAGTGAAAAATGTACATTTCAGCCATTTAAGTCGGTTCTCACTTCCAGGGAAGGAAAGGCAAGCCTTTAAACGTGGGTGCCATTTCTCATAGCACCTTTTACATTATGGGGTGCTGTAAATTAAATATAAGTGCGAGTGGCTTCCAAAATAAAAATTCTATTTATTTCGCTTTTGAGTTCGAAATAATTTATTTATTTTTCCATAGAACCACTGTCTAATTACACAAAACAAGCAACAAGAACTACAGAAAAAGAATAACACATGAATAGAATAACAATAACACTGCGAGCTGGTCGATATATTTGGTAATGATAAACTTGCAAGTTTTAAAAATCGAATAATTTCAAACCTGTCTGAAATAATTAATTATATGTAATATGTTATATTTCTAGTATCTTTACTGGCTTGTATAACACTTAACCATATTCATTTTTTAATTATTAAATATTTTTATTGAGATTAAAAAAAAAAAAGATGAAGATGACATAAATTGAACTGGTCTCATTAGCTAAGTTGGTTAAGCGGTTGCCCCGGATAGGCAGAGGTCCTGGGTTCGAGTCCTAGATGCGACTGAAATCACAAAAATTTAATTTTCTGTCATTTTTTTTGTTTTCATGTTTCATTTAGGTTATGTTAATATTATTTTCTACAATGATTAAATACTTAACCCTGTGGTTATATATATTGCGTTTACTTGCATTGTTATTTTGCATACTTTTTATGCTATAAGTTAAACTTCGCCGTCAATGTAGTAATTTCACGCTTCAGATTCTTTGTATTGTTACTGGGTACATGTTTCATTGTTTTTTTCGTGCTTTGAATCTCAATGTTAAATAACATCATAATGAATACACTTATAATACTACTACTAGATTTAATTATTTTGTTTATAAAATATATAAAATAAAAATACTATTATACTAACATAATGTTAGGTACTACTTTTTTTTCACTAGATCTCTGGTTATTTTGTGACGTCATTATTCATAAATTAATAGGAAGTATTTTTATAGAAAGTAGTCACTTTGTGGTTTGATATATTAATGAAATAAAAACAATCGCTTTGAAATAAAACAATCATAATCAAAAAATGTTAGAATTTGAATTAAAAAGCATCTCAGATACTTAAATAATAATGGCTTTTAGGAATTCCCCAATCACCTTACTGATAAAGAGCAGTCCTTTAATCAAAGCACCGGTGCCAATATTCAGCATAAAAATGGTCACGGCAACAGAATAAATAATTTAGAATCACTAGAAATAAATAAAGCAGTTAAAACCAAAAGCAAAATTCTTAATAATCAATAAGATGTGTCCAGTAGCCCAATATTAGATATATTTCCCATGAACTGATAAAATTAGCCATCATCCCTTAATCACCTGTTCAGGTGCTCCTTGGTAATCTATTATATACACATCTGTATTTTTCTCTCTTTTATTATGTTAGATTTTTATTTCTTACTTTCTCAATGTTTCCTTGTACTGTTATATTTTGTCTCATTCTATTTGTATATATAAACACACGGCATCTATTTTTTGATTAATTTATTTTTGCATATTGATGATTCTTATATTAAGCGAAACCGGTCGGTCTTAATAAATATTAAATCAATTTCGTGATAAATAAAGTGAAAATAGTTTTATTTCATTAATAAGAAGTACATTGTTTACACCGCAGTTTTTAATCTATATATATATATATATATATAAATCAATGTAAGTTTGTTTGTTTGTCCTCGATTTTATCGAAAATTACTAGACCGGTTTCGCTGAAAATAGCACAGTTTGTTTTTATTAGTGCCGAAAGAGTTTAGGGAGTAGTTTGAATAAAATCCAATATATAAAACTGTTGCTATAACGTTTTAAAATTAGTATGAAAACCATTGAACCCGTCATGTTTGGTTTAGGTTAACCCATAGATATAACAATCTGGTTAGCCACAGATTGCATATTCAAAAGAAGAAGGTTTTTTCGGGTAAAATATTCTCAAAATGGAAAACACGAATATGTACCTACTTAAGAACCATGATTTAGATATATTTAAAAAAAATAAACGTTTGGAATGATATAAAATATTCAAGTAAATGTTTCTTTATTTTGGAGATAGTTACTTTCGCCGCAAATCAATTATGGCACCCTAATGAGAAGCGAGAATTCGCAACTTTATAAATTTATTCCAAAAAAAAAATCCCGAGCAAGGCCGGGTACACATCTGCTAGCATATAAATATAAACATGTCATCAGGATACACAGTATACTAAAAAATAATGACAACTCAATAATGACTTTCGAAACATGTTGATATTTATTATTAAAATCAGTTCTGTAAACAAAGTACATCTTATTAAATGTTGATTATTTCATTTGTTTACGCCCTAGTGGGCTTTTACATAAAAAAAAATAATACAGTGCCATTTGTTATATAGCAAATTACATGGAATTTATTTAAAAGGTATTATGCATGAGTCAAACACATGTGAAATTACAACAATAAAAATTAAAAATAACATTAGCCAATTAGATATAAAACCATTGTGAAATATAAAGAGAAAAAAAATTACATATTAAATATCGAAGAGGTATATCCGAGACACTATCTAGATTGCAAATATATTCGAATAGAACTTTGTAGTCATATGAAAAAATATAACAGCCAATAATATGGGAATTAATTGAGCATACTTTTGATAAGTCTTAAATTTGAAACATGATACGGATAATACTTTTTTTTCTGTGTTTCTTTCGGTTTCATGTTTCATTTGAAATTTGTTAATATTATCTTCTTCGAGAATTAAAAAATAGAATGAATTATTTTGAAAATGTAAATGAGATCAAAGTATTTTCCACACATTCTAATGAAGAAATTTGTATGGTTTGTTCAATTTCTTCATAGGAGTAATCATTTCTTTCTCGCACTAATCTCCTTGCAATTCCACGTAAGAAGCGATATCTTGAGGTTATGTTGGATTGGTATTATCTGTCAGTGCGACCGAGGTCTTGTATGAGAGAGATCGCAAAATCTGTAGGTATAGAAAACCTATGAAAGATTGTCCGGTATCTCTTCATTATTACCCGCCGTTCGATAAAATGCATTGTGTTGATTACAGTCAATTGAATATTTTTCCGCCATCCCAACATCACGGGAAAACCTTAATATAAAGAGCTATACAAAAGGCAAGGACATTACGTTAGCTAAGAAAGGTTAGGACATGTAACAAATACTATTATCTCACAATTAAATTTCCTATAAACCACTGAAAATAATTCTCGAAAGAAGTATATCGTAGCGTATCCGTGTGCTTGAAGTGAGCACATTTTCCCTACTTCCCAGTGAAAATTATCAAAAAATCAACGTTCTTAAATAAATATTAAATTTTAATTAAAAAGTTCTTTGTTTAAAACCACTTTATTAAATCTATGCATATGTCGACCGATTTCGATTAATCTTAACCTTCCTCAGAATCGTAATCATATAAACTAAATTAAAATACAGAGATGTATAAGGATGAAGAAAGTGAAACTGGTGGAAAGAGAGAGCACATCAGAGTATCAGCAAGGGGTCGATAGGGAAAGGGTGGGGGTGACATGGGAGATAGGGAACATAATTAAAATCTGAATTTAGGTTAAATCTATTTGATTACTTAAAATTTGATAATTATATTTTATTTGATTTCCATAATATTATAATATCTAATGGTATTAAGTTATTAAGGCGAAAGCCTATTACATTATTTATATAAAATAAAGGAGTTTTAAACAAAGAACTTTTTCATTTAAGTATGATGTGAATCCACAAAGTGATTGCTTTCTTCGATAAATTAATATTACGTTTGTTTAGTGGTACCGTCTGACATGGAATCATTAAAAAAATTGGTCTACTTATCAATAACATGGACAGGTACAAGTACCTGTGCAAATCCTTTCAGAGAGAAAACTTTTTAACATTCACGTTGGAAATTGCATTGCATTCTTTTTTATTCATGAATTTTCATGAAAAATTTGGCAGCATGAATATTTTAACATGCGAATCTATCCATTTGATATTTTTAAAATACGAGAGGGGCACATAAATCTAATAATAAAAAAGTGAATTTTTGATAATAAATTGCATCAATGTTGACAAAAAAATTAACTCTGGAAAAGCTATTTAATGGAGAACAAAAACAACCCCCACTTTCCTAAAAACTGAATTTAGAGGTTGTGATCTTATTATAAAGTTTGCGGTTTGGGAACGACTGCTCGTAAATCATTTTTTTGAAAAACTTCTGAATCGACTCAATGACTCTTTGCGAAACTTTTCCAAAACATATTTTTACATTACAAAGATTGTTCATTTTTAACCCTAATAGTACGGAAAACTTATTTTTAGAGGTGGGGTAGTTTTTTCCGTAAGTATATGAAGTTTTCGGTAGAAGATATTTTCAATTTTGAGAAAAAAAATTAACATCAGAAGTGGGATACCTTTTTGCTCATATTGTCTTCTTCGGGATTAAGAGCCGCAATCTGCAGCACTTCCGGTCCTTTCAGTCGTTTCCCCACACCTCTTCCCTATGTTCATCCATTTCCCACTCCATTCAGCCAATTCCATAGTATAACTAACTCCGGTTAGTAGAGAGCAGTTGATATTCATATAAAAGAAAAATGATGAAAATTTTCTTGAAATTCTGAATTTCATACATTTTCAAGAAATTTGTGATGATTATCAGAAAATTCTAGAGATTCCGTACTTTATAGTCTTCTGGGAGTTTCAGGAGTTTTGGTGCTTTCACTACTTTCAGGAGATTCGAGAATTTCCGGAGTTTTATGAACTTAGTTCTTTCAAAGCTTTCTGGATATATTGAAAAATCAGAACCTTAAATTAGCAACGATCGACTCTTACATTTTTTTTTAAATGTTTTATATGTAAGTGCATGATGTAAAGAAAAAAAACATCTTTAATTTGTTGATTTGTTGTCAAAAAAAAAAAAATATACAAAATAAGTATACATATAAGTGCTTTAGACATACAGTGAAAAAAAAAACAAGTTTTTAAATAGTAATAATATTATGTACGTGATACGTTATATTTAATAACATAATACGTATTATTTAAGTGCATGACACAGTTAAAAAAGCAACATTTTAAGTAGTTCACGAGTTTCAGACCGAGTTTTTGAAATTTCAGAACCGCAGAATTCTCAGTTCAGGATAGAACAATCCACGTCTCTAGGTCTACAACCTCCTACAGGACCGTTTAGTTAACTTCCCATAGTCTGTCAATTGGGTAGAGAATCTTCCTCTTTGTCTGATTTACAGAACATTTACTATGACAATAAACATCTTCAGACGCTGTTATTCTCTCATTGCATTATTTAAAAAACATAAATAGCGTCATCGAGTGGTAACCGCGGAATAATAATTTAATATCTTGAATTATTTCGTACGTGGTCAAACCTGTCAAATCACAGAGACCGTTAAACCGACCCAGACGCCTTGATTTGAATTCCTCAGCCACATAATCCTTCCTATTTCAAGTCGTTTACCGATTTGGGATATAACATGCTGTTTACTGTGTCACAAAGCAGAATCTCTCCATCCGGTTCGTAAGCATATTTGATTTGTGATCTTAATAAAGCTCACCAATAGATCTACTATATAGAATATTCCCGACTAGCTCACCTCAGGGTAGATGGATGTATATAAAAGAACGATACATCCATCTATTAATCGTGTTTTCAGTTCGTTGATGGACAATTTGAGAAAGTACCGCTTCTAGTTAACCTTAATGAAAACAAATACATATAAATACAAATAGGAATAGGGAATTCAAAACAAAAACAATTCTCTTTTGCTATAAATAATATCTTGCTTATATGTTTGATAGCAGAATCTATGACCTAGGAAAATCTTTAACCTTTCTGTGAACGCCTTCAGATTATTAAAGGATAGGATGAAATTGAGTGATTTAAAATGATTTCTGTTTTATCAAAAAGCAAAAGGGAAATAAATAAGTGAAATTTTGGAACGATACCAGTCTCGGGGTCTGCAGCTCTCGGCTCTCGGAACTTGAGTGAGTCTGCCCTGTCTTCCAAAGCCCCCTTGTGGTCGCTTTCCCCCTCTCCTTCCCAAACCGAGCGGCTAGCAATTTATTATCATAGACAACCAATTCTTATTTATGGTTAATTCCGGGTCGGTTTGTCAACCTTAGTTGTTAGGGACTTGCTTCATAACAACTGACTCAGCCCATGTATGATAATATAATAACCCGCATCTAGTTATCGATTTTTGTGGATTTATTTCACAGGTATATTATAAGCAGCTTCTTGTGACACAAAGAACTTACAGATCTGGTGATGTTTTTCTACCCTGTCTAATTTATTAGTTTATTTTATTATAGAAACAAAACAATACATTTGTTTCAGTGAAAAACAGTTTCCAGAAATTGAAAATACAATGTAAATACTTATGATATGTTTCCTTGTAATATCTTATTTATACATGTATTTACCGGGTTACATGTGTAGTATATAAGTGTGTGTGTATGTGGGAATACTATAGAAGTGATGCAATATATATGTAACCCTTCAGTTTTATTCTAGCTCGTTAATCATAGTGTTCATTAACTCTGCCTATCATATTTAAGCATTTACTATAATAATTTCGCAATATTAACAAAGCCTAACCAAGTCACTTTGTAACGCTTTACAGTCAGAGAAGGAAGGAACAACATTGATTATGTTTATGTCAACAGCGTACAGTTTATATTCGAAGTTTTAAAAACACGATCCAATGTCGTTTACGTATAGGTTGAACATATGCGGACCGAGGTGGGAACCTTAGGGAACACCCGATATTACCTAAATAGATTATGCGAAGACACTGTTGATTAAGATAACCTGATTACGATTACTAATGTACGACTTAATCCATCTAAACAGGTCAGCATATATGCCAAGTAAGACAATCTTTATAAAAGAATCGAATGAGTTACTCGGTCAAAGGCCTAAGAGAAGTCTGTATATATAGTAATGGGTTGGATGTTGTAGACCGACCTCTCATAAATTCGTGCTGATTCCGATAGGTGTGATGATGACCGATTTCCGTTTGAGAGGAAACGTTCCTTCTGTTAGTGATTTTTGGTAAACGGCATAAACCGGGAGACATATTTACTGCAGTCGCGTATAAATATTCCGGGTAGCCTGTCAATTCGCGGTTCCTTTTTTTAATATCTATTCTTGAGAGGTATTTAAAGGTGAAATCTTGTTAAATTTTGAATGAGGTTATTAATATAATATTAAGAGGAACCTCCTTATTAACATTTTGTGTTGTAATTTTATTTTTAAAGACCATTGAGAAGTAATCAGTAAACAAGTCTGTAACTTTTTTACTCCCGTACGTTGTTGTGGAATGAAAAATCATGTGGTCCAGTATTGCCGGAGATTTTCTTTGCGTCTTAAAATAATACTTTTTTTTCTCCTTTCGTTATATTAAATAAAGTCTCCGAGTACCATGTGGGAAATTTGGATGATCTTCTTACATTATTTGGAACCCGATAATCTATTAGGGCATCAATGATTTCGTAAAAATGTGTACTGCAATATCCACGTCTTGTGCAGTAGTGACAGAAGACCAATCGATATTTCTGAGAGCATCATTGACTACTCTATAGTTAACTTTATTAAATAACTTGACTATTTGAGGTTTTGGGATGGTAACAGAGAAGAAAATTTTGAATTCAACTATAATAGATTTATGATGTGCATCTTTGGTTAAGAGAGGAGAGCCAGCAGCAGAAACGATGACATCAGTGTTACAAAGTACGAGATCTAAAATTCGTCCCTAATGACATTTTTGTACTGTAATGCTAACTAAATCGATTATGCATCTCACATTTGCTTTGTTATTAATATTTCGATTTAAAATATGTCTCCGATAGTGCTGCAAATGAATGTCGGAGGGGCCGGATGGCATTAATCTAACAGCTGTTGTATACGTTCGGTGTACGAATACGCCTTGAAAATGAGTAACGTTTTCCACTATTCCGACCTTATGCGCTCGTATAAAATTTGCACCACGATTTCATGAGTAAGACGGTATGAGACAAAAGTTAAGAATACAACACGCATATTCATGGCTCAGATAAAAACAAGCAGTTGATTTTCGGTTAGAAATATACACATAAAATATTTTTTGAAAGCTTGGAAGCAGGAGGTTATCAAAATATTATCGTAACATGATTTTTGATCAAGTTAAGTGTAAAAATATTTTCCGTGTGATTCTTATGTTAAAACCAACAAGATTGTTTATTATTCCAGGGTCGTTGCTACACCCCTGAATCCCCATTGAACGTATGAAGGAGGTTGCTCAAGCATTCCCGTAAGAAATAACACCCCTGAACTGTTCTGATACCCTGGTAAGAAATTATTTCGCCCGAGGCGTAAATATCAGATGTTATCGTTTTCGTTTGAAACACAACGTCTACGCGTGGAAAGTAATATTTATACTTGACACGTGAAGCCAGATATAGTTCGGCGTTACGTGGCTTATCGAAAACTGCCGAAAGTTTTTGTATGTATGTAATTTAGAACATAATATGCTTTATCGTAAATGCCAGATGTCTCCCCGTTCGTTTCATATGTGAATTGCCTTCCATTATTCTAGTCTACTAAACACTGACTGCAATATAACCTGGGGATATAAAGAATATAATTTTTTTTTCACGATTTATATATTTTTTAAATTGTATTTTTGTTGCTGTTTCGATCTACTGAAGTGTTTCAATTTCTGACTTAGGCTATTTCGACCTGGAACAGTTTTGATTTTGATATGATTTATTTTCAAAATTCCTAAATATGTTACTGACTCTAACTTAATGCCGCAATGGATTATTTAGAGGAGGTGTTTTTAGGAAAATGAAACTTAAAAACTATACTATAACTAAACTATAGCCATCGGCAGGTTGAAGGAACCAAAGCGCACACCTAATACTAAGTTCGGTGATCGTGCTTTCGAAGTGTCAGGACC